>CM035593.1:24868680-25013971 GCA_020423425.1 Chrysopa pallens | reverse complement strand
CAATCAAATGCATTTGATCAGTTTTTGCGCCATTATCAACCAAAAAATCAATCAGTTCTGCGTAATATTCGCCAACATTTTTCGTATAAGTTTTGGCAACGGGATAAATAATATTGGCTTAAAGAAAACAATAGTTTTTAATTGAAAGAGAATTTTTAAATTGTACTAAAAGTAAGAGTAACTTACATGCTAAATCTGACCAATCAACGATTATTACATTTACATCTTCTTTCTGTAGAAACGCATCTTTAAGTTTTGTACAAGAATCAGCTTGACCACTTGATCTCCAACCATGTGTAATAAATTTAGTATCTTTGGATGTATCAAAGTTAGAAGCTTTCAATCGATCTATGTCATCAATTAGTAATTCAAAGGGCTCTTCTGAATTTTGTCTTGGAATCATCAAAAAGTTATTTTTATATTCGAAAACCGTTTCAAAATGGCTTCAAACCGTTTTCACACACATCGGTAAAACATTGGAAAAAAAGGTAAGTTTAACGGAAAAGCCTTAATGTATAGGTCTTGCGAAATTAATTTAGAGTATTAGCAAAATGGAATGGATAATGAAAAATCCAAGAAAGAAGGATGTTTTTGGTGAGTTTTCAGTTTATGAGATTCTAGACCAAAGTCATTTTGAACTTGAGCAATGTTTTTAAAATCAAAAATTATTTAAAAAAAAAAAAAAAAAAGTTTCCGCTTTCAATAAAACGAACTTATAAATAGTAAATACTAATTTTTAATTGAAAACTATTTAAAGTTAATTAATTATCACATTGCCTTTCAAAGAAATAAATTAATGCAGAAAGCTATAATACTAATTATAATAAATTACTTTGAAAAATTGTTCAGGAATAAAAAAAATAATTCAATACAAAACTGATTATAAAATAAATTCATTAAAAATTATATAACATTTTTTAAGATTAGACAAGTTATCGGTTTTCTCAATAGTATCAATGGAAACGAAATTTAAGATACCAAGCTTTATCAGGCATAATAAATAAACAATTGTTTAATTATTTTCACGTATAGGGTTCCATTTCAAATTCTAGAGGCCCTATGGCCCTGTGGTACTATTAAATACTTAAGTATGTTTTAAATTTTTTGTAAACGTTATCGCTTAAAGAAATATTCAATCGAGTTTGTTAAAAAAACACTATTTATGCTAGATATCAAAATATCAATCAGTATATACATATAGGCAATACACATTACATATCTATATAAATTTTGCTTATAAAATCGTTTCATTAACCTATAATATTAAAACTTTTTGCATATATTTCATGCGGGATTCCTGGATTATATCTCTGCCACTTAATTACGTTAAAAATAAAAAATTGAAAATATATCCTGTATATGATTGTTTATACAAAGTGTATCCCAATAAATTTCCCAATGTTGAATTGTAGTTTTGCGTATACATTTTTTTTCGATGTGTGCAAAAAGTGTCCTTAAAATATTTACTACCTGGTATACAGTAAGAAATCAGTACGCATTGATGGATCGGCAGATTTAGCCATACTACGTGCCATCATTTCAGTATCAATATCAACTGCTTCTGGATTTAAAATTAAAGGTGTTGGATTTCCATCACCGTCTGGAAAGAACATCCATGTTTTCCCATATCCCGGATATTTTCTACTCAATTCTGATTCAATCACTTCACTATTATCCGCTATAAAACAAAAACTTTATAATTTTTTGTTGAATCGAATTTTTTTTTTTGTTTTAATTAAGTGCAGACCTCCTTTTATTTGGGAAACGCCAAGCAAAACTATACAAATGAACAACATTTCGATAGTGCATACAATTGTTTCGTAGATCTAAATTACAACTATTTACACAATAATTTGATTTTTTAGGTACATCACAAATCATATTTAAATATTTTTTTAAAAAATAGTTGTTTGGCAACATTTTCATTTTGTAACTATCATATGTAAAATTTTAATCTATTTTTTACAAAATTTCATTGTTTATTAATTCGTTAATTTATCATTGGCGTTAATTTACAACCATAAAATGGTATTACTGTTAAAGTTGTTGATTATTTATAATAAAAGATCTTGCCTATAAAATACGCTATGCTTTAAAAGACATTGTGACACAATATAATATACATTATATTTAACTAAATTTTCGCGCAAAAATAACTCAAAAAGCAAGTGAATAAACATAAACATTTTTTGTATTTGAACTTTTCTTCTATATTCTATAGTTTTGAAGTTGGGTCAAGGATCCATTGAACCCATTGAATGGACTGATTTTGCTCATTCACGAAATTAAACTAACTTTTTATGTTTAGAATACGTCACCAAAATTTCAGTTCGCTATCTCTTTTTGTTTTTGACTTATCGTGATGACGCACGAACTTATTAGGTGTTACTTTGACTTATCGGAAATGGACTAATTAGGTGTTACTATGAAAATATTTTGGTATTATTATATCCAGCTGACATCCGTAGCTGAATTGGCTACATCACCGAATGTTATAATACAGTTTTCCTAAATTGCCAGTTCGATTCCCGTCGTCAACTCAAAAATCAATTTTTGCAATGGGTTCGTGTAATAGTATGAAATCGGCCAAGTAGGTGTCCACCAAATTTTAAAAGAAAAAATTAACGAAAAGAAATTCAAAAACTTTTTTTAATTTTAAAATAATGATATCATCACATTTAAATGAGAAAAAGGACAGGACTTACTGGCTTCGATGCGTGTGTACCAAAATTTATCGGAGGCTCTACAGCGGTGTGACATCTATAAATCAATTTTTAATAACCAGGCCAACTTTTGGCTTAACTATGGTCAAATCTTTTGCTACGTCACTAAGGTATCTTCTGCATGAATCTGGTAAAAGCTGAATGAAGAGTAATATAAACTGAGAGCTCGAACTTGTCGTTGAAAATCCTATAACTTGTTCCCAATATATTTTTTACTAAGTCGCATAATTTTGCGAAACTTGATAGGGCATAAAAACAGCATGAATGAGGGCTGTATAGTGAAGAAAATTCTTGTTCATAAGTCACTAAATTTCATTAATAGGGAAGACGTAAGCTGCGGTGAATGGACTCAGAATAATCCAATTTTCTATATATCAAAGAAAGATATTTGTGTGCAAGTGTTCGAAATAGAATACTTTGGAAGGATATTTAGCAGATGGTACTGAATCACCCTGAGTGTCGGGTCAATCTTGATGATAATAATTATGAACAGTGCAGAGAACGAAATCGACAAAAAAATTATTATTTTATTTCAAATAAAATATTATTACACGAAAAAAATGGGAGCGTGTACTTATGTAAGCTCCTCAGTTATACTTCTTTGGCATCATAAAAAAACAATTTTTAATTGCATACAAATAATTAATTACAATAAAATAATAAAAGGACTGGAGAAGGATAGTCGACACAGTCAATAAACCTCAGTTTAAATTTGAAAAATTAAATAAATAAATATATATTTTCTTATATTATTCATTTTTTAAATAATTATTATTTTCTTAATTTAATATTCACTTTGAACCTTGAACCTGCGCGCATCTTAAAATTTCACTCTCATAATTTTTCATAACGCGCCTAAAGAAATATAACTTCAAAAAAAAACTTTCAATTTACACACATGGAAAATAATATATTCATAAAACAAAAAATAAACGATAAAAAATTGAATATTTAATAAATTGTTGTTTTCGATAAATTAATATGTATAATGAATGATTCCATGCAACGAAAAACGAATAATAAAATTAATAAATATCTATATTAAATTATACATTATACAAATTTTGGGTTAATCCTTCATTATTCCAAAAAACAAAATATGAAAATTATTAAAAATACATAATTTTTGAAAGGTTCTTTCTATCAAAAACATGATTTATGATAAGAAATATGTTAATAAAATTATAGGGTTCATCATGCTAAAATAATAATTAGTTGAAATTGAAATTTAACAGTTGATAAATTCTATTTAATTTCAGATTATTTATAAAAAAAAAAAAAAAAAAAAAAAAAAAACAAGTAAAAATAACAACTTAGAGTTAATTGTTTAGATACTCGACATATGATTGAGTATCAATGTTTAACCTATTTTTAATTATAAGCTTTCATAAAATACTCTAAATATTCAGTCTATACAGTTATAAATATATACATAATAATTATAAGTATTTATATTTTCCGAAAAAATCTCTATTCCTTTTTTTTCAAACTTTCCTTGTGAACATAATTTTATCGAAATAAGAGGCAACAAAATTTTCTCGATATTTTCAATTTTTGCAACCTTCCGTAAGAAAAATCGATAAAATTATCCTGATAATATGGTCATATTCAATCCTATAGAAATTAAATAGTTAGGAAAGGAAATCAATAGGTTTGAATAGGAAATTGCAATGGAAAAATGATTTCCGATTCAATCTTATTCAAAATTTTAATAGGAAATGCATTTTCCCATTCAATCCTATTGATTTCCTATTCATTCCTATTCAGTTTCTATAGGATTGAATAGGACTTTTTCATCTTTTCAGGGTACTTATTATTTATCTTTTTACTTATGTTCAGGGTAGTTAGACCTGTAGATTTCAAAAATAACATTTAACGATTGGATGCATAGTTTTTGAAATATCACCTGTAGTCCGATCCGGATAGCAAGATTCCATACAAATTTCAGGCAATATCTCGAAAACAAGTTATCCAATCGTTAAATAAGGGTTACTTTTTGCTTTCATAGACCTTAATTACCTTAGAAAACTTAAAAACACCAATAACCATTTTTTTGGAGATATTTAAGATTTTTCTAGATAATCACGAAAACCACGTAAACTTTAGAAATTGTATTACTCTAGTAAACTCAAAAATAGAGAAAATAATTATTTGGTTATTTTCTAGATCTTATAAAAATACAAAAATAAAACTAGAGGGTCGAGACAAAGCATCCCTACCAGAATTTACAGCGTTTCATCTTGTTATTTTCCTCAATATAATAATATAATGAAAAAGTCAGGAAAGTAGCCTCTAACATTATAATAACCATAACTAATAATGAAAAAGTAATTTTCATCTATTGACTATCGGGCTTTAATTTAGTGTGGTTATAAATCAGCGGTAATGACAATTAGTCAATTTATACTAATGATACAACTACAAAGAGGTTTTTGGAAACACCATAGAATATATTACCTAATAACTTCAAATATTACAATTACGTAGCGTACATGTGACAATTTTACATTATTATGATTATAATTTACGCTTACGTTAAAAAGTATATGAACGCTTTTTCAAATATATAAATTAGAAACTGTATTATTGCCATTTTAGAATAAAAAAATTTAAGTATATAAATATTTTAAATCAAATATTTGCAAGAGTAGGCTGAGTAAGATAAAAAAAATACTAAAATATGTTTAATAAAAAATTAAAAATGGCTCAGACAGTTGTGATATCTCTGAGCAATGACATGGAATAACGTAAGTTTTTTTTCCATTTTTCGGTTAAATATGGGTTTTTAAAAGTAAAATATTACAATCAGTCATGGTATTTAATACATTTTTTTTTTTTTTGTACAACGTGGATTCGTAATCAATAAAATAAAGATGGATGAGTTTAACGGAAATATTAAACGTTTATTACGTGTTATTCCATACGGAAATATAGTGGCAGCACTGAATACATGACGTATTTTTGATGCGTTTGGCAGCATAAATAATATTGTCATATTCATATAAAATTCAGTGATAATAACGGGATTTTTAACCATATTTAATTCATATAATTTTATTTCCATGATAAATACTATTTTTATTAACAAAATAAATTTTATGATTGTAAATTTAAAAAAATAATAATGTCTGTTTCACATACGCCTAATTATAAAATTGTACGTAATAGTGTATATACTGTCGTGCAGTCAAATAAAGACGAAGGTATAGTTTTTGATCATCAAATGTTTATTACGGATAAAGTGATACGTTTATTTTTTTCGTTATAATTAAAGGCATGTTGTGATTATATTAATTTAAAAATAATTGTTGTTTTTTATTGTTTCAGAAATTTATACTAAAATTGAGATGGATTCACAACAAAGTCACGCATTTAACGTACAACTAATTGAATTAGTTAAAAAGAATCCACTTCTGTATGATCATACGCATCCTGCACATAAAAATAAAATTGCAAAAGATCAAACATGGATGAAAATTAGTGATCAATTAAATTTTGATGGTTCGTTAAATAAATATAAATTAATTAATTGTTAAGTAATTTTGTATGACATACAACTTTTTTTTAGTTGATTCCGTTAAAAAACGATATCGAAATTTGAGAGATAGGTTTGTCAGAGAAAGGCGATTAGGAACCAAAGGGTGGAGACTATATAAACAATTAGAATTTTTCGGAGATTATTTGCCGGAATCCAGAAGGTAAAATTTTTTAGGATCTATGATATATACTAAAATAGAGCTAGAATTTCGAAAAAAATAATTTTCCCCCTACAGAAAATTTTAAGTTTATAATGCATTGAAACTTTAATATCTTGTCACATGAAAGAAGAAAGTCACAGTCATTTCTTAAAATAGATAAGTTTTTGCGAAAATTTGAAGGGATAGTTGCACTTTTCTCCTTTTATTTAAAAAGAAATGAATTATTAAAATATGTCGAATTAAACCAAGCTCTTAGACCACGAGTTAAGAATAAAAATAAATCATTTATTCCAGAGTTTCCGGTTCAATAAAAGAAGATACAACAACAATAAGCAAACGTATGTATTTATATAGTTAAAACTCATTTTTATGGAAATCTCAAATCTACATTAAATTCTTGGATTTTTTTAGATAATGATTCGGATGGCGATTTAAGTGATCCTTTGTTTGTATTTACAGATGATAGTTCGCAAATCATATCATTATCCGATTCCTTGCAAGAACAATCTATACCAGAACCATGGAATGCTAGGAAATTATTTATTACTACTGCAAATGAAGGTAAAGCTTTGTTACAAATTACTCGTGTAAATTGAATTACACCAAAATGATTCCGAAGATGTAATCCCAAATATTTAGATAAGATATAATATGTATTCCAATATATCTAACTAAATTAACTGTTCAAAAAATTAGACAAATCAAAATTAAATAATGCTTTGATTATAAAAATAATTTATTTCATTAATTTAAATTTTAGATAATTCTAATATAGAAAATGATAAATCAATGATAAAGAAAAGAAAATTCGATTTAGAATATGAAAATAGTAATAATTCATTTTCATCAATAATGAAAAGTGCGAGTAAATCCGAGGTCGAAAATTATAATGACGATGAAAACCTTGAAGATCATGTAGAATATATAGAAGGTATTAACGTTATTCTTCCTAAGATGAATAACTAATTTATTTATTATATCATTTTAATTGCTAACGTTGCTTCTTCAGTTTGTTTTTGCCAAAATATTATAATATAAACGATCTCTAGTTTACTAAAATATTAGATTCTTAAATAACGATTAATCAGCAGTTTCTTTTAGAAAATTGCTTTTCAAATTACACGGTTAGATTTATTTCAAATATTTTTGCTTTATTCATGACAGTATATCTTTCAATTTGCTTATGTATTATTTAATTTCCCCCTAAAATTATATTGACCTTTCCATGTAAAAGCCAATCCATTTAGTGCTTGAAATAAAAACTACCAATTAGATACCTTGTAGATATGCGCATTTAATGAATCATGTAATTTGACAATTGAACAGCGTCACAGTATCAAAAATATAAACCAAGTATTATTATACTCAGCTGATTATTTTCATAGGCTTAGAAAATGCGATTATTCTATTTATAATAAATTTTGTTTATAGTGTTTAATATTAAATAGTTCTTATTTTTACCAGTAATTTTAGTCTCTCTTAGCAAGAATGTACAATTTAATTAGCGACCTAAACTCTAATGCCAAATTCCAAACTGAGAAAACAATAATAATCACGTTATATCATGTAAATAGATTTCTTCTATTGGTTTATTTATGTAAAAATTTTTTTACAATTTCAGAACATTTAGAAGAAGATTCCAATGATAATATTAAACAAATATATAAAGATGATGAAGATGTATTATTTTTACTATCACTAGCACCAGCATTAAAACGAATGGCTCGATCTAGTAGAAATCGAGTGAAAATTAAGATGCTGGAGATTATATCAGAGCATGATGTGTAAATTATAAATATTTTTTACTTTGTTAACTATTTTTAATACATTTAATCACGTAAAGACTTATAACTTATATTTAAAACAAACAAATATTTAAAAAAAATTTTATTTTTAAATTTGTTTTTTATTTTAATATCATATTAAGAATGAGAGTTACCCTAGATTAAAAATTCAAAAATAGTTCTTTTCTAAAAAAATTTAAATATTTAAAAATTTTGAACTGGATATTTGGTAGTTTTTCAGCAATTTAACCAAATTGTTTTTACCAAGGGTAACCCTATTTTTATCCATTTTTCTTAAATCGAATTCTGATGACCCTACTCTTCCATGAAAACGTACCTGATTAAAGGTCTAAAAATAAATTGTGAAATAGAAAAGAAGCAAATTGAGTAATATTATAAACAAAATATCATGCAAAATCGGTCTCAATTATCTTTAAAAATTCAAACGAAATTTTTTTTGTTTAAAGTATTTTCAAAGATTATGCATTTATCCTATTCAAACTCATGACCATGAAGCAAACGTCAAGTTTTTATGGAATCACGAAAGGTGAGTGAACTGTTTCTGTGTTTGAGTAGTATTGAACTCGGTAAGGCCATGAAACTGAATAGTACCAATCGAGTTATCACCTAACACAAATAACTTATTTTCAGGTTATTTTTTGTGTATTCTCCGTGCTAGATTTATAATGTAAATTTATTTATGTTACATTCTATTCTGAACTTGAAATTTTCAAGTACATACATTCGATATCTGACATAGAGTTATAAAATATCTGCAATAGGTTTATTCCATTCGAGCAAAACAAAATAGTTATATATTTTTTTTATTTTTTTCAGTAACTACATATATCAGCTTTCTTTTTAAAACATTAGGTAAATAATTAATACAAAAAAATAGCTCTTGGAACTTAAAAAACTACACATAATTAAAATAATATATTCAACCAAGTGGTCATTTTTAGTAAATTATAATTTTTTTTTTAAATAATAGTGCAAAAAGCGTTTGTTTCAGAAGTATAAATAGCTGGTTTATGGTTTAATTTCCACTATATATAAGCAACATTTTTATCAAACCAATTATGAGTAAATTCATTTAGACCAAGGATTTAAAAAATCACAGTTTATAAATTTTAATTATGATCAATTTTAAATTAAAGATTGATTTAATAAATTGTATTTCTTTATCCTTTTAAAATATATTCCGATTAAATAATAATTGAAATATTATTTGTTAGTTTTATATAAATAGTAGTTCAGTTTAGAAATATTTATTAAAAATCTTCGAACAAAAAAAAAAATTATAAAAATTACAATGATTATTTATGTTTTTTTTTTTTATTCATTTGCATCAATAAATATAGCGTAATAGTATACAAAAATTGCGAAACCTATGACCAATTGAGATACTGGCCTTTAGAATATGACTAAAAATATTTAGACATTAGATTAAAAATTAACTGTTTCTGGATATGCGTAATTGGGGATTTGTATGATACTGTATTTGAAAATGACGTCATAATGGATATATTCCCTTCCTTGTTTAATTAGGAACTTTGAATGCCCATATCTTGCTGTTTTTGAAAAATAAATTCAGATCCATATTCGCGAAGACGTTTAGTTGAAGTAATATAAATAGCAAATTCAGTATCAGAAAATCCCTAATTATAATGTGATCAACAAAATAAAACATAATTACATATCTCCAAATTATCAATTTTTTAGAACAAGTCATTAAATTAAGAAAAAACAAAATATTTGTTAAATCAGTTATTAAATAGATGCCACTTTCCACTTCTTAGTTTCTTACATTGGATTCTACAAACTGACCGTTTTCTTGAATTTTAAGAATGCCAATTGTTTCAATCAATATTAATTCACTTTGGATAATTCTAGTAAATTAAAGGAATAAAATTCTATCATACAAATTGTGTTTTTTTAAATTTTGGAATCCACTAAAGTTACTGAGAATAGTTGCAGTTTACAGAGTTTTTTGTGTATAAAATCGGCCCTCTCCGCAACAAATGACTTCCATTCATCGTTCAAATTTAAGATAAAAATTACTCATTCACAATACAAATTACTACCTACCATTCAAATTTTGCTGAATTCCGTTTTAACACAAACTAATATTCTTCTTCGAATATTTTATCGGATGAGATGTATAATTATGTATTAAACAATGTCATGAACGTTAAATATAATAATATACACTTTTTTTGTGTTTAATTTGTAGATTTCCTGTCAAAAAAATTCGTAATATACATCAATTATTAATCGCCTAACACTTAGTATCTACAATTTTTTTCTACTTTTCACATAAAATTCATCCTATTTATGTTTATTTTACATGTTTAAAACGAAACGAGAGCTAATATTTTTTATTTGAAAAAAAAAGTACAGTTGTAGAAACTAATAATGGTCATTGGCTGATTTGAAAAGCTAATTACTATGTGAAAGTAAATTTACAATGTTTATGCGAAGCATTATTAAATATTGTAAGCGTTATAATTTATGAGAACTTTTAACGAACGGAAAGCGGTATAGGCGAGCATGTTTGTATCTTGGTTACAGTGTGCAATAAACCTTAATACGAATATGGTCCAAATGAAATTATTTTGTTAGAAGAATCATGTTTTATTCTACCGCATTTAATGAAAACGTAGCGAGTTTAATCGATATATTTGAATCTATAGAATGCTGGTCACATTTGTTTATCCAGTGGCGTTGCAGTACCGTGAAATTCTATTTGATTCTTTGTAAGCTGAACTCAGTCATCAAATGGGGGAACAATTATATCAATAGAAAATAATTCCATCTAGTATAATATAATTTCAAGTAAATATTATCGAAGCAGAAAAATTTGCTTAACATAAAATGGAGCCAAAATTATAAAAAAATATGACCGACCCGAATGCTTTAAATCTATTTTGGGTGGCAATTAATCAATATCAATAAGAGCGAATTTGAAAGAATCCTGGTGTCATTGTATAATTTGTTAAGCTTTGCGTAAACAAAGTAAAATATGAAATAAAAAGCAGTTTATTATAAGTTTGATTAGAGAGATGTTTCAATAACTACACGAGACGCTAAATTAACAAAGTTAACAAATCATATAGTATCGATTTTATAATCGAGAATCATATCTTGATATAACTGTTGCTAGATTATTTTAATCTTTTTAATTACTTTATTTGTTATTCGACTCAATACAATTAATAATTTTTGTATAATAATAATTAATAAGCTTATATATAAACGAAATTAGAATATAATACATTTATAAACATTGTTCATAAATATACTAAAATATTATATACAATATAATATAATTAATTATACGTAAATATAAAATACTTTTTTTCTAATTCACATTCTATGATAGTACAAATATTTTTAATGTATTAGATCGATATTGAATTGCTTTTAGTACAAGAGAATTCAACGCTTAAGCCACGATCTCATAGAATATCAATATAAAAATAATTATATATTTTTATAAAAAGACCGATGCTATCAGCACGAAAATTCAGTGCACAGACACTGAGCTGCCATAATTTGCCTCCAATCTTACAAAATTCCAGTTTACGTCTATAAATGAACTTGTTCTTCATTTTTCAGTTTCATATTTTTGAAAAATAATAAAACTTAGAAACTTGAAGTACAGAATCCGTGTATCTAAGAACGTTCTGCTACATATCTTGTCAGCTGACGGCTAATGTTAGAGACAATAAAATGGATAAGATTTGGAAAAATTGGAATGGATTTATATTTATGTGTGTAAATTCATCGACATATAAAATTCTATATAGATATTCTAGAAGATAAAGTTTAATATTATATTTATTGTTGTGTAAAATTTTATTACTAGTTTTTTACCATCAGTTCTTATTAAAATTAATTAAAATTGCACCTAATTTTATATTATGATTTTAAATTAAAAATCATATTTTATAAAAACAGTATACATTTTGTGTATCACATGAAAATTGTCACTCACTGGCTTAAAAATTTCTAAACTACGATTTTCACATTTTACATTGGTTTATAAAGTTTGGAGAATCGTCTTACATTATTTAAGATAATTTTCAATGTAATACAAAATTAAAATCGTTTTTTTCATTATTTTACTTAAAAAAGGTCTTAAAATTACTAAAATTTTCAGTCATTTTAAAATATTCAAATTTTTGAATAGTCTAAACGCAATTATATATCGATCATTATTAACAACACTCTCGATAACGAAAAACTTTATAGGATTTAATTTTTGACAGCAAAAAATGTCTTAAAGAAGTGGAAAATAGAAAATGATTTTCTCGAGCGCGATAGAATTTTATTTTGAATTTGAAAGAATTAATTCAGGAGTAACGGAAAAAATATAATCTAACAATTAGAGCGTAACACATATATATATTATGTGCTAATATTGACAAAAAATTCTTGCAGAAAGGTATTTGAATTTTAACAAAAATTTGTATTGTGGCAATCCCCACTTGGATGAAAACTGACCATCATGGATACATCATTTTTCATTTTCTTAAACATTTCGACAGAAATTAATTCCTTTGTTGGTTTTTTCGTCAACGTACGAGTTGCTATTTAAACTACAATAATTAATATATCGTCATAAATCAGGCGGTACGAATTTATAAAAAAAAATTTATTCACATTTAATTATTTTTGTTTAATATATATATAGATTTGTTTTAATAACATAATAATCCTTGTAAAATTTAATTAGCATATTAATCTTCTATTTAATAATAGTATGTATATATATATATATATTTATATAATATTTTGTAATTGGTCACAAGAGAAATATAACAGTCAACTAGTTAAAAAAATACTGCTAAAAAATATTGATAAATTCGTTATGTTCAGAAAATTTGTTATAGATAATAAAAAATATAAACGCCATATTATTATTTTTTTTTTTTTAGAAACAAAACGTTTTTGTTTTTTAATTTTGATGAATTTTTTTTTTTTAGTGTAAATTAATATTTCTACTTTGGTATTTGGAAAGTATACAAAAAGGATATTTTTTTAAATAAATATCAATTGTGACATGAAGCAAATTTCATCATGAAAATATAACAAAAAATATTGAATGTGAATTATTTGATTATTTACTGAATCACAAAAATGTGTAATATGACAACTGTAATAAAATAATAAAATAGGAAAACTATTTTCATCTCTATTTGGTAAGTTTGTATAAATGTGGTATATGTCGTAGATGTAGAGCCGTCTCTTTGAGGTGGATATACATTTACTAAAAGTTTCCAAAACAAGAAATGTAGGAATATTATGTTTAAATATAAGTGCTACCAACTGCAAAATTTATGTGTCGAGGTGTTCTCAAGAAGGCCATAGATAGCTACAAGACCAGTGTTACAAATTTAATTACAATTCTCTGCCATTGCTTATTTATCTCAATTATTTTTTAAAGCTTATTAACCACCGGATGGATTATTTGTCTTTTAAATTATTGAGTTTGTATAAATAAGATGTTTTGAATATGATTATTTAATTTTACCAATGTTGCATTTATTCTATTCCAATGTTTCCACATTTTTTTAAAAATTTCATCTGCGAGTTTCTTATTCTCACAAAGAAAATTTAACTTATCTTCAAAATAAAATTTGCTCTCGTTAGTAAGAAAAAAAATTGCAGTTAAAAATCACAATTGATACGTATTTAATTAATCACGGGTTACAATTTTTCTATTAACATTTAGTCCAAGAGGTGAGCGACAAAAAAAAAGCATTTTCTAAAGACTAATTTTTTGATATTATGACACATTTATGGTGTAAAGAAATAGCTTGCTGTCTGTCAGACGGATTCTTTAGCTTTTGCCAGGGAGCGGGCATTAAAGTTGTAAAAAAACCATGTACCAATATATTATCTAAAATTATTGTTCAAATTAATGAAGTGATATTTTTTAATCCTAAGTATATTTTAAAAGATGAATTTTATCAAAAAACTGTTTAGTAGTTTTTAAATTTTCCGGAATTTTTGCTATTGTATAATAAAACCTTAATAAACCGACGAAAAGTTTAAAATTTTTTATTCACTGTTTAAAGGTTTTTTAAAATAATATAGGTCTAAAATATTCAAAAATAATCTTACTTTTTTAATATTTTTCGAGATATTACTTCGGATAGAAAATTTTTTTTCGAATTTTCGCTTTTTTTAAGTGGTACCCCTTTGAAAGAAGGAAAACATTTCATCATTTAAAATTTAATTAAAAATACAAAAATCGTTAATAATTTGGACATTAATTATTTAGTATGTTGTTCGCAATTCACTATTCAGCTTTTAGAAAATAGTTGCAACATACAAATTTAATCTGTCATAAAAAAAATCAGCCTTTACAAAATGCTTGATTTTAATGTCGCTCACCTATCCCACTAATTCATCGCTTATAAAACATTGTAAATGAATACACCCAATAAGTGATATACATTTTATTAATCTATATTATTTTTTATGCAAGTATGTATATTTCTGGTCAATCTTAAGGTTTAATTTTCAAAAAGTATATAATATATTCTTATTTCATGATAATTATGTATATTTATTATTTATAGGTATTTTTATTTATATAATGGTTTATTAACTTTCTACTACCCTTCTTAAAAAATTTCTTTTTTTTTTTTTTTACAAATCACTATTCATATGGAAATAACTATATTATGTTAATATAAAATTTTTTCATATAATCGCAAAAAATATTTTTAGGCTTGTAGAAATTTGTTTTTTAATAATATAATAATTACATATTCTTTTTTCCAAAAAATAACGACTTGAATAAAATAACTCATAAATTAATCGAAATAAGGCATCCCAGAAGTCAATATTATTATTGACCATCTCATGACTTACCCAAAAAGCAAATGTATCCTTATTGAAAATTGTCAAATTTCAAGATATTGTAATTTTTTTGAATTTCATAAAAATCGATATTGCTGAAAACTATATATTTTATAATATATCGAACTGTTTTAATAAATAGTAGCAACGAAGCTATATTCAAGTTACAACGGAATTCAAAAAACCTATTCTAAGTAGAGATAGCGGCTGCAGCAAAGTCTCAATTTTAGGGAACTTTTAGTATTTTCAATCAGTAAGTTCACACAGTATTTATATCCAAATCCTTGTTGATTGTATTAAATTTTTCGAGTTTTTTTTAATGTGACAGATTTTGTAGTTTTTGAAAAATTAAATAATTTCTATGAAATTCAAAGTTACCAATATCTCGAAATCTAATTTTATTTTACTTAGGACACATTTCGGTAATTGGTTGAGTCATGGATCAATCTATAAGCATTCTTAAAGATAAAATTGACTTTCAGGATAGTTTATATGGTCGGTTTGTATATAATAGCCGAAATTGAAAAGAAATACGCATTCTTAAGTATAATGTAGACACAAACAAAAAATATATATGGTTTGAAAAATGTACGCTTTATTGTAAAACTTATCGATTATAGGTTTGCTATTTATAACGTATTTTTTTAATCTTAATATAGAATTTTATGAATTTGCGGTATTTAGAAAGAAAACTTAAAAGTACATTACTAAAATTTATAAGATACGCATATAGTTTTCCAAAAGTTAAATTTTGGATATTAATTCAAAACCAAAATCTGAAGATAGCTTTTGAAAAACTCTATTGAAAGAGTGAAAACGTAATCCATTACAAATTGGTGTTTCGATTATTAAAAAATTTAATCAAAACTCAAATCACATGCTATATTAAGTCAGTACTCTTATATTTCGGGCATCGTAATTGATCTGTTTTGTCGTGTTTCTTTCAAATAAAAATAAAACATAAAAAACATTATCTTAGAAAGATTAGTTTCAAATTGGAGACATAATTTGTAACCTCCAAAAATATATAAGATATTTATAGGTCAATATTAATGATAAAATAATTTTTATCCCTTGTAAATTATTTTCAAGTTATCTTGTTTTCTAAATCGTAGTCGCAGCCAAATTTATTTGATAAATAAATAATAAACTTAGTTACTATATCAATTTCTAAGATTTTTCTAATACATGATTTGATGAATTTCATAATTAAATCGCCAATATAAAACCAATCAACAAAATAATAATTTCTTTCAATGTTCGATTAATGTTATTTTGAAACTTAAAACTGCAAAACACAAAAAAAAAAATTTTGCAAATCTTTAATTTTGTAAAAATGCGTACAAAATTTCAAGATGCTTTCAAACCGATTTCAATTTTTTAAACAGAGAGCAGCACATTACGGGACAGATCAATGGACGGATGTCCAATTAAAATAGATTTTTATAGGGGAAGTAAAAAAATAAAATGTAAAATTTTAATAAGACGCTAAAACATTACCATTTGGTGTAGGTACAACAACTGGTCGATTTCCTTGTTGATGTATTTGCATATGGCCAACAGTGGGTACTGTTTGTGAAATAACACCAGCTTGATTTGCTGCAGCAACTTGTGCAGCCAATGTTTGTTGTGACTGTGTCACTTGTGGTATTTGTAAACTAGTTGTGTTCTGATTAGTTTGTGCATTTTGTTGTTGTTGTTGTTGTTGTTGCTGCTGCTGCTGCTGTTGTATTTGAGCTGTGGTAACATTTGTAACCACAGTGTTGGCCGCAACAGCTGCTATTGTTGTCGCTGCTGTATTCGACGTACTATTTGCAGCATCAGTATTATGTTTACGCATATGACGTAACATATTACCCTTTTCAACGAAGGTTTTACCACAATCGGGACATGCATGTGGTTTTTCACCACTATGTGATCGTCTATGTGACACTAAATGACCTTTACACATAAAATCTTTCGGGCATAAATCACATCGAAAAGGTCTTTCAGCATTTGCACCTTTATTATGCGATCGTTGATGAAATAATAAATTTCCCTTCAATGGGAACGATTTACCACATTCGGTACATGCAAATGGCCGTTCCCCAGTATGCGAACGCATGTGATTGATTAAATGTTCTTTGCGTGTAAACGGTTTTGAACACACATTACAGCAATGTGGTGTTTCACCAGTATGCTGCCGTAAATGATTGGTTAAATGCTCTTTACGTGTGAAAGTCTTCTGACAGAATTCACATCGATGTGGCGATTCACCTGTGTGTATTCGAACATGATTTGTTAAATGTTCTTTACGTGTAAATGATTTGGAACAATACTGACATCGATGTGGAGATTCACCTGTAAAAGAAAAAATGTTTAATGTGTCAAAGTATAAATAACAATAATTAATGCATTCAACGTGTCTTCATATGTAACTCCATTCCTATTTTGAACTAGATATAGCGATTCAAATAATTTATACGGGGATTAAAAAAATTATCGAACAACTGCAGATCCACCAAAATATGCTATTTTGAAAAAAAATTTTAACGTGCGGATCAATGGTGATATTTATTTGATTTAGTATTGACTTTCAAAGTGATTTCAAGGCCAACTTTATTTTTTTTAAATGGAAGCTCTCTTTTCTAATATTTAAATTCCTATTTTCGAACCCATAAACACAAAATTCGTATATTATAAAGAGATTTGCGGATCTGGTTACATAGATGAATTTTAAGTCCCCAAAACGGTATTTTTATATAAAAATATTTATTTACCTGTATGTTGACGCACATGATTCGTCAAATGTTCTTTACGTGTAAAACTCTTCGTACAATATGTACATTTATGAGGTGATTCACCAGTATGTTGACGAACATGATTTACTAAATGATCTTTACGTGTGAATGCTTTCGGACAGTAGCTACATCGGAATGGGGTCTCTCCAGTATGTTGTCGAACATGATTAACCAAGTGCTCTTTACGTGTAAACGATTTAGAACAGTAACCGCATCGATGTGGTGATTCATTGGTATGTTGACGCACATGATTCAACAAATGTTCTTTACGTGTAAATGTTTTCGAACAGAAATCACAACGATGCGGTGTTTCTCCTGTATGCCACATTATATGATTCGTGAAATGTTCTTTACGTGTAAACGATTTACCACATATCTCACATCGAAACGGAGTATCGTTTGTATGTGATCGCATATGATTCGCCAAATGTTCCTTACGTGTATACTTCTTACCGCAAAGTGTACAATGATGTGGTGTTTCTCCAGTATGCCACATTACGTGATTCATAAAATGCTCTTTACGTGTAAAAGATTTCTTACATATTTCGCAACGATGAGGTGTTTCGCCAGTATGTTTACGAACATGATTCACCATATGCTCTTTACGTGTAAACGTTTTTGCACAATATTGACATCGATACGGTGTTTCACCTGTATGACAACGTGTATGGTTATCTAAATGTTCTTTTCGTGCAAATGATTTACCGCAAATTGTACATGCGTATGGTTTATCAGTGGAATGCCTTTTCATGTGTCGTTCTAGAGAGGCAGCATTAGCAAATACGTGAAAACATATTGCACACGTATACATGCTACCACCCAAATGACATTTTCCATGACCTGTCAACTCTGCGGCACATGAAAATGCTTTGCCGCAAACTTGACAGGTAAAAGGCTTTCGTTCAGCATGATAACGTCGATGTACAATAACTTGATAACGAAATGGAAACATTTTTCCACATAAATCACATACATGTGTTCCAGTACTCACTACAGCACCAGACGCATCGGTACTCGCTGGATTTAGGGTAGTGGTAGTTCCTTCTTGGTCTGTTTTCACAATGTTTAAATTTGGTGATTGAATATTTACATTACCGGTTACCGCGGATGTGTTTGTAACGATATGCGTACTATTTTGTGTGACAATCGGTGAAGTTGGTGTGATATCATTTTGTAATTTACCAAAAACTTCATGATACGCTAGTAATTGATTGATATCCTCAACGTTTACTTTATACATACTAGATACCATTTCAACACCAAGTGTTTTAGCAAGATCTTGTTCTTGTATCCCAGTTGATATTTTAACGATACTTCCATCAACAGTGCGTACATCCATCATATGATGTCCAGCAGTCTTTAAATCAGGTATCTGAAATTGTGTACTACTTAATAATTTCGCTGAATTATCTTTTTCATCTTTAACAATCTGCAATGGATCACCTTCTTGTTGTATTGTTAAAGAATTATCAGTTTTCAGCACAGTATCATCTAATACATGATGGACACCAAGTTGTTGTAACTGTTGTACAGTTAAATTTTGTTGATTCTCAATTTTAAATTGATTTTCGTCTTGTTGATTTAACTCTTGAGTTAAATGTGCTAAATGTGCTTTTGTATCTTTTTGTTCTTCGATAACACTAACTAAGTTATCTTGTACTTGTACTTGTACTATGTTTTGTTGATTCTGTTGATGTTGATTCGAATTTGCGTTATTTAATTGTTGTTGATGCTGTTGTTGTTCAGTGCTTTGTTGCTGATTGTGATGAGAGTTTTCATTTTGTTGATTACTTGTGTCAATCGTTTGTAAATGTGACATAGATGTTGGTATTGTAATATTTGTAACACCTTGTGATGTTGAAATACTAACTGGTACTTGTTGAGTATTTATACCACTCGTACTTAAACTGGAATTATGATGTGGTAACAGTAATGAATCCGTTGATAATATGCTAGAATGTTGTTGAAACATTGTATCCTAAAAAATTAATTATTACATAAATTTTCGAGATGAGTTAAAGTGGTCTTTTTTTAAAACATGCGAAGAATCTTTATAAATATTATATTTAAAACATAATAATTTATAGAAATTGGAACAAAAGTATTATAATTTAACAATTGGCTCCCATTTTGTTAGAAATAAAAAAAAATTGTCTCTAACTCTTCGGAGTTAAGGGAAATTTGTTCTCGTTTTATTGAGTTATCAATTGTTGCTCGCAAAACATCTTGCTCTAAATTGCTGATTATTCTTTAAAATGTTGTCTACTCTAACTTTAGAAAAAAATTACACCACTTTTCGTACCATCGACCTTCTTTTAAAAATAAAGTTACAAAGTTTCTGTTTACCTGACCAGATTTTCCATTTTCAACTTTGGTGGTCGTTGTGGTGGTTGGAAGTCCATAAACTGAAACCTGTGGTATTGGTCCGGGTAATAAATTAGTGAGTACCCAATATTTGGCAACACTAGATAATGCAACAGCATTTAGTGCAGTTGGATTTACTCTTAAATCCGTTGGAACTGTAGTGGTCGTAGTCTGGTGCTGATTACCACGATTAGATTCCTAAAAATAATTTATTGAAATCCACAATTTAAGAAATTTATTATTTAAAAATGACTTCAGATTTAAAAATAGGTATGTAAATTCAAAAATAATACAGACTAATACAAGCATGTATGCATATATAATGCATACATACGTAGTGTCTTTTAGGGAATAACACTTCATATTGAATTCGAATAGGTTTCTGTTTTAGGTTATATATTAACATTTTAATTTGATATAATGAATGGCTAGTCTAAATAGTAACAATCTGTTTTATTATAGCAGGAAAGTTAAATAGGTACTATGATTCATTAAATAAAGTTTTGTTATTATGATAAGACAGTGTATCAAAAAGAAAAAATATAGATATGCCATTCAGTAAAATTCGAAAATAGATTCAAAACGTTTTGATTTAGATTTTTAGAAATAGAATATTATGTTCATTTAAGATTAATTCAATAAAATTTATAAGAAATTGTGTACGGCTTAGATTAAACAATACAAGTGCTAATTGATCAAGATATTAGGAGTAGTCGATTGTTTTAGAAATTATTAAAAGAATCATAAAAAATAATTTTAGCTATTATTCATTATATATTCATTAAAAAATTCGATAAACTAAATTTTAATATCTGATAGAATATGAAAATGAATTTGACAATTGACTTTAAGGATACTCTGTTAAAGAAAAATACATTCAGCTGAATTTCGTCTGTTAATTCGAATTGTCAAAAATTGGCTTTTATTAACGTTTTTATTGGCCGCTTAATTAATATTAAGTTTATCAGAAATCCTAAACATCTGTTATGCAATGTTTGATAACTTATTTTCTTGGTATATATTTAATAAAAAACAATAAAAAATAAAATAATGTAAGCCGCTAAAATTTAAATACATTTTACTACGTGACGTATTTTGCATAGATCTAAAAATAAATTAAAATTTTTGAGATCTGTCATTTTCCTCATTAAAAAAAATGAGATTTTGAATGAAACGAACTTCTTATACAAGTTCAAGGTCTCTAAATTGGTAACAAAGAAACGCATTCCATTTGATGAAAGTGGAGTGCAATAGACGCATTTAAAAAATTAATTAAAACAAATCAATAACAAATACAAATCATATTAAAGAGTGGTGTATTATTTTTTATCTATATTTATTAGTAAATATCAATACTCATTACTAAAACAAACCTCAGATGACGTAATGGGTATCGGTGGGGCACCTGAAGTCGGTATAATATTATGATCGCTGGAATTCATCTTAAATAATTATTTATCACTCATTATTCACAGAAATTTTTATGAAAAAATACAATAACAAATCTATTCATATATAAATCACGTGAAATTCGCCACTGTCATTGTCTTTCAGATGAGGGGAGAAAGAAGCCATTATGAAAAAGTCATAATAATATTATAAACACTTTTTTTATGTCATTTACGTAATTATGTTGATTAAATGTTCATTAACATTGTTTTATTATATTTCAATTACACATTGGCACTAAATTATTAAGAAAATAATATGAATTATTTGAAAAATATTATTTAAAACTCCAAGACGAACTCAATAATAAACATGTTAAGTGTCATGGCGCCAAATTATATTGTAAACAATAATTTAAGTCATCTTAAATCATATCACTTTCTACTTAAATAATGCCGTATTATTATGAATTTGATTTCAATTAGAACTTATAATTGATACTTGTATTATTAATTTTTGTTTTAATTAATTAATTTATCAATTTAGCTAAATGGCGTCATTTTAGAACTTATAATAGACGAGTTTATTCTTTTACATTTAGGTTGTTATTTTTTAATACGTTACTTTTCAAACGCATGTTTTAAAATGGAAACAAACAAATTATGAAATTTCTCAAATGTTTTTATTTTTGCTTTATATTCAAAATGTCATCATTCAACAGGTATGTAAATTAACTCGAATTAAATTAACTAAAATCATGTATTGTTTAAAATTGGGTAATTTATTTGCTTTTAATTATATTAATAACATATTCATATTGCTTAAGAATCATCAACTTCTTCTTGTATTTCTTGTTCATTTTCTTCAGGCGAATTTTCACTAACATTTTTTTGTGGTAATAACGAACTTAAAGGTATACCTAATGTTTTAGCTAGTAATTGTATAACATCACTACTTAAATAATATGTTAAGTTAACATTTGTTGTTGCTAAATATTGTTTCATTTCAACAAGTAATTGTTTAACTTCTGCACTATCACCTGCATTTAAGCTATGTTGAATCATTACAGCATAGATATCACCTTTACGTACATATTTTTCAATATTAGTATCACCAGAATTTATTAACTGTCTGCATTGACTCATACCTTAAAACAGTTAAGTCATAACATTAAAATTTAAAACGATTTTCAAAACTTTTATTGTCTTATAAGTAGTTTAATTTAGAATTATTATTAACAAAACTTATTCGGTTATTCTTTATTACTAACACATCCGCTATAACGTGACATAATCTATATTTTCTTAAATTTTAACTTACCTCCTGTAATATCACCCCTTTCAAATAATCGCCGACAATCAACAAATCGTTTGATTGCGGTCATTTGAGCATTTACAATATCATTAGCGCGCCTGTGCCTACTCGGGTCTTGGGGTGCTGTTACTTTACTCAGAGCTCTGCTAGCTTCAGTTAAGGCGCCCAAAGCTTTTTCATAATTTTGAAATTCATCAATTTCAACCTAAAATTTACTTAATAATGACAAATAAATTTAAATACGTAAAATTCACAATGTAATTTACCTGGGCACAAGCAACATAAAAATTTGCCAATAAATCTAATGCACGACCTTTTGAATAAAAATTTATTATATTACGTAATATATTTGGTTGATTTTGCCAATCTAACGATTGTAAATAATTAGCGGCCATAATATAAATCTCTTTTTGTCGGGATACATTTGTAAAAAATAATATTTTTTCTGTATCACCAGATTTTAATAAGGCTTTCATTGCACGTATTTTGTTGCCAGCTTGAGTAAATTTTTTTGTTGCTAAATGATAATTCCCTTGTATTTGTAAACTTTCAGCTAATTTCTCTAAAACTGATATTCGTGTTTGTTCATCCATTTCATCTTTTTCGGGTGTCAATCGTTCAGCTAACACTTCCGTCACTTGTACATTATGTTGCAGACAAATGTTTAATGCTTCCAAGTACTAAAAATTTAATTTTAAGGATTTAAAATCAATACTGTTATTTTGAACGTTCTTCCACAAAATTGTTGTAGCATCTTTTGTGAAACTTGTATTATTTGATATAATCTTGAAAACAATATCAAAGTGTCTAAAGGTGTTAAAACTAAAAAAATTTTGTATAAAATATACCTTTATTTATTTTACAAACCTGTTTTCCAATAGCTAATAAATCCACAGCTTTTTCGTAATGTTCATTTTCTACAAAATAATTTGCACATTTTTGAATCAAAGCTGGATCAGAATTTGTGTCTAAATCTGTAGCAATTACTTGTAAAGTATCATATTTTTTAGATTTAAATGCAAGATCTAATGCTTTATGAATCATTCCGGAACGGTGATACAAAATAATAGCTTTATCAATATCACCCATATTTTCAAAGTATCTGGCGCATTCCATTTTATCTCGTTTTGTAGCTAATGACGCGATATTCCATAGTTCATCGATCATGTTATGCTCTTTGCACAACCGAACGGCATTGGCTAAAAATTTACAAATTTATAATGAATTTTTATGGAAATGAAAAAATAAATTGATTACCATAAGCTTGAGCTTTTATGAAAAATGCAACAGCGTTTTCAATATTTTCATTAGTTTCATGGTATCGGGCCATATGATAAGCAGCGGCTTTATCACCAGAACTACGAGCTAAATGCGCAGCTCGACTTTCTTGTTGTGAAAAACAAAGTACACGAACTTGAGAAAAACAATCACCAGCTGCTTCGTATGCGTGTAAAGCTTGTGCCATGTCACCGATTGATTCTAAGTATTGCCCCCACCATTTCATTAATTCTCTAAAAAAATTATAAAAAAAAAATTGCTAAATTTCTTAAATTGTGTTATTTTTCAACTTACTTGTCATTGCTTTTCTTAATGTATTCTTCCAATTCTTTTGGTTTATCCAATAGTAATCGGGGTACATTATCACGATGTGTACCCGATTCCTCATAGTGTAATATTGCACTAGGTATGTCATTTGCTAATTCGGCAGATTTTGCCCAAGCGTAAGCAGTTGATCGAATATGAATACGATCATATTTTTGTGCAATTGATGATGCCTGCGAAAATTTATTACGACCTTGGTATAATTTGTTTAACAAATCATACCTCTTACATTGCTTGTACAATTGTTCGGCTTCATCCTAAAATAATTATTATTTTATTTACAACTAGCTCATGTGGGCTGGATAATTAAAAATCGGTAGGTGTTAGGAAACCGACAGTAATTCCTAGTTCTATTTTTAAAAACAAAAATTAAGTAGAAAGCATATAGTTGATATTAACTATCCATTTATTGCCTTAATTTTCATCAATGACGACTTTAAATTGATTGTATACAAATGACTTACAAGCATTTCTAATTGCACAGCTAAAACCGCGACCACGGCATCTGGTTCTAAAGTTGGATCTTCCATTGCACAACGTAAAGCACGAGCTTCTCGGGCAGCTCCAACGTGTCCTAAACATATTCTAGCAACATCAACTCGTTTAGTTTTAACGCAAACTTTTGCTAAATTTCTCCAAGCATGACTTCCATTAGGTAAAAGACGTATTGCTTGAATTGCCGCATCCATATTTCCTAGAGATTATTTTTTAATAAAATCGCTTCTTTTTATTTTTATTTTGTAAAGTAACATAATTGAATGTGTACCTAAACTTAAATAATAGCTGAAATCAAGTAACGCTTTTTTTAATGATGTATCATATTTTTCCATTCCTTGGAAATCGGACAGTAATAATCGTTTAATTACACTGTTTTCAAGTGTTACAATGTACGGGCAACATAAACCAG
Source organism: Chrysopa pallens (assembly GCA_020423425.1). Taxonomy (NCBI): domain Eukaryota; kingdom Metazoa; phylum Arthropoda; class Insecta; order Neuroptera; family Chrysopidae; genus Chrysopa; species Chrysopa pallens. The sequence goes on along the minus strand of CM035593.1, from coordinate 24,988,537 downwards.
TTAATTGTGCATCAGAATATAGCTCTTGTACCTCTTTCAAAATAATTTCATGGGTGTCTGTGATAAATAAACTTACAATAATTTGATCTGCAGTCACTAATGGATTTTCTGGATGTAAAGCTACAACAAAGAAAAAAAATATATTTCAGCTCCTTTTTTGATTTTGTTTTAATTGACCATTTTGAATTAATTTTGGTAGTGAGGAGACCAATTGGTTATGGTAAAAGTATTAATAGAGAAGGTGTTGGCTTTCTATAAAATCGAAAGAATTGTTTATCAGTTTATTCTAGTTTCTAATATGAAATCATACTGATTACAATTTAAAAAAAAAGACATTTTTGCTACGGAGTATTTTTTTCTTCCAAGTTATCGTTATGAGATCACGGCACATATAGGGGAAGTGTTGTCATCGCCTGATTTTTATCCTAATCTAATCTATTCAGAGCTCAATACGCTAGCTTTGAGTCCCTCTGAATCAACGAAAGTATAGCTTAATGAATTGGAAGGAAGATTTTTAGCTATTGCTAATTTTAATATACTTACGAATTTCTTGAATATCAGAAAAAAATAAACTATTTGTTTTTGTATAAAAATCACCCTCCGAATTATTATGGTGATTTTTATTACGTAATTTCTTTGCACTACAAATAAATAATCGTTCATCTTGAGTATCCCAGAAAAATTTCACAGGTAAACGATTCGCACTTGCTTTTTTATTTTCCAAATGATTATTCAATCCGATTGCTTGTATTTTTTCTTCATCAAATTTTTCCTTAACATCATCGTCATCATCTTCACTATGTTCATTACAAAAATATTCGAATACTTTTAAATTATCATTTTCCACATCCAAAAAGTATACTTTTTGATCCGGTATTAAATTTGCATTTGCAACAGTGAATGCAATTTTTGTGCCATTTGAATTCGATTTTGCCCAAATGATTTCACCAAAATCTGGGACGATTTCATAAACATTTCTTGATATTGATTTGATATCGGTAGACGATTTACTTAAATCGATTAATTTAACATATCCGTTGATTGTGTAAATCGTTAGGAATGAATTATTTAAATCAATTCCGATTGGTTCACCTTCTTCGCTGATTGTTTGGATTGTCGTTGAAGGGGTTCCATTTAACATACGAATTTGGATACCGAAAGTTGTTAGAACGATAATTTTCTTTTCATAAATATAGAGTACTTCATTTTCACATAAAAATGATTGTAGCAATTTTGTATGGAATGATTTATACGTATCTTCATAAGCACCGGGTGTTTCAGACCATATAATTTCATAAATAGTTACGATTTTTCCATTTGAAATCGCAATATAATCTTTGGATATCGCCATACATGTTATTTGAATATCTGATTTTAATGTAACATTTTCAGTATCTGTACTTAGAATTACGGATGATGCATTAATTTGGGTCGCCCAGATATTTTCCGTATAACATGTATTTAAAGTTTGTTCTTTTAAAATATAAACTTTAGTAATACAATTTACGGATAATAATGGAACAACTGAATTTACGGATCCCCAAAATAATTGTTTAATTGTACCACTGATTTGGTTAATTGTTTTTAATTGCCAAACACTTTCTGGATTTTCAATATATTTATTATCATTGTGTGGGCCACCAGAGTATTGCCAAAAATAAATTTGACCCAAATTTGTTCCAGCACATAACATGTTGTTTAATTTACAATATGAAATACAAGTAAAAATAGCACTTTCCATGTTTTCGCGATCGTCACCAGTTACACGATGATGGTGTTCGGAAGTGGATAAAATATAATTGTCACTGTTATCGATGTCCCATATTCGAACTGTCATATCACCTGAATTTCAAAACACAAATAAATTTTTGAACACTTTGATTATAATTTTATAAAAAGCAAATTCTATTTAGTTAAGTTTGAAGAAAGCAATGGTTATCACATTTGAAGAAATTTAACCCATTGATATGACGTTTTGATAAAACTTTCTATACCTTGATAAAATAAGTCCTTTTCAATCCTATTCAAAATTTTGAATAGGAAATAATTTGATTAGGAAATTTCCTATTCAATCCTATTGATTTCCTATTCAATTTCTAGAGGATTGAATAGGACTTTTTTATCAAAATAAATATTAAGTCGAATAATGAATAGACTTGATATATTCAAACTTAAACTGAAATGAAGTTTATCATAATAAATGTTTACCTGTTAATATTGCTAACAGACCAGATCCAGCCCAAACTAAACCTTGGCTATTAGCACCACGAAAAGCCTGCGATTTTCCACTTAATTTCACTTTAACCAATTCTGTCAAATGGCCATTTGAATCTACAGCAAAATGGCCAATATTTAATCCTTCCATCATAATTATTAACGCATCTTTATTCGGATGATACATGATACTGATTAATGGTTGTCCATCCGTATTTAATACTTCACTACAACTTCCCGAATGATTAACGTAATAAACTACTCCTGTAAAATTATAAAATTGTCAAAAAACTGTAGTTTTCGTTTTTTGGAAAATGAATCAAAATTTACCAGATTGTGTTCCAATATAAAAACAATGATTATCATTCGTATTTGCATGGACATTAATTCGATTAGCCGCTGTTCGTGGTCTCCAACTACTGAATAAATCCAATGCTTGTTCATCACCATTTACGGCGGCTTTTGCCAAATTATTAATTTCTTTTTGTACATTATTTGTGACGGTTAATCGGAATGTTATATGTGTAATACTTTCTTTTAAATCGTGATGAAAAGATGTGTATAACTGATTGCGTGAATCTACTTTCCATCCAACTAATGAACCAGCCTTTGAAAAACATGTAAATGTTTTTATAATCGAAACACATAATATGTCAGAGTATATTAATTTATACTAAAGTTTGTAACGCTAGGAAATATTGACCGCACAAACAAAATTTAGGTATAGGTGTTCATAGAAACACCTAATTAGTCTGTTTCTGATTGTCCGTCCGTAATCATGATATCTCAAAAACCAGAAGAAATAACGAGCTGAAATTTTGGTGACGAATTCTAAACATAAAAATTTAGTTTAAGCTGGAGAATGATTAAAATAGGTCCTTTAGGTGTAATGGGTCCATAGTCCAATTTTTAAACTTTAAAAGAAAAATTCAAATACAAAAAATGTTTATTTCTTAAACAAACAACTTTTGTTTGGAATTTTTTTCGTAAAATATTAGAATTCGCCACAATTTAAACTGAAATATAGCTAATTATCACATTAGTAATTACAATACATATTATTATATGTATTTATAACTCTCTAGACTGGGTATTTATAGTATTTTATGAATGTTAATTTAAAATAGTCAAAACAATGATATTCAATCATATTTTGAGTATCAAAACAATTAATTCTGTTAGTTGTTATCTTCACTGGTTATAGTTTAAAATTAAAAAAAAAAATGTCTAACCGAATCTGCGGATATTAATCGACCACCTTTTTCACTGAACGCTAAAAGGGTTAAAGGTGATGTATGTGGAGCCGGTACGGTAGTAAACGCAGAAGCAGATCCATCCCAAATACGTAAAGCACCATCTTCCCAACCGGCTGCTAATAAAGGTTTTTCTGGACGCCATGCAAGTGCTGTTACTTGAGATACAGGATGCCATGGTGTCTCAACATCTCTTAACGGTTCTCCCTACATCGAAACGAGTTGTTAAATTTTATCCAACATAACGTGTTAAATATAGTGAATTTTAAGGAAGCTGTGAAATTCTAATCTAATACGAAGAGGTAAAATTAGAAGAAACAGTGTGCATTTAGTAATTTTGTGAATTTATTTTTTAAATACCAAATCATCAAATATGCTGACAAAACCACCACGTTCTTGAGAATAGCTTGCAACAGCCAATAATGGTGAACTTGGATGCCAAACACCATTGGTTGTAATAGCACCAATTTCTTTAAATTGTACGGGGGTATCAAAATATAAGGACATTATGCCCAAATTTTGTTATTATATTGCAATTTTAATTCATGTTTATACAATTTTTATTGCATAGTTACCTTTTGTTTACATTTTTGACACTATAGACAGGTGCGTTGTTAAGCAATTCTGCCAATGCTTGTGAAATAAAACTATAAACACTAAATATCCCTACCTCATAGATATACCAAAAAATTATAATCTGTGTCCTACCTTTGTTAAAAAGTGAAATCAATCAAGAATTCATCAATTATCTTCCTAAATTTAATGTACAATTTCACAATAAGCAGTTGCAAAAATAAATACTGGAATAGTATTTTTCTGCCAAAAATTATTTTATTTTTGTATATTACGAAAACCTGTTTGCTAAATGATCAAATGAATGTTTTATTTTTTTGGAACTTTAATTACTTTTTATAATGATTCTTATGTAAATCATTTTCAAAAATACAAAAAATCTGGTTCAATTGCACCTTAAATGAATAGTTTTCAAAATACCATTTGAAAGCGCTGAGATATCATTTGTAGTCTAATCGTGAAGTTGAGAAACAATCCCATCGTCGATTAACACAAAAAAATCGAATATACGATTTTTGCATTTTTTATGGATTATGGTTATTAAAGAAACTGTTTTTCATCACATTCTTAACCAAAAAAAAAAAAAAACAAAATTTTTGAAATTTTTAAATGTTACGACTTTTATTGTGATTTTATGAGACCTTAAAAAATATCTCATTATGTAATCTGGTGTCATTGAGGTTTAAAGATCACTAAAATAACAATTATTTTACGATTTATCGACTACTTAGGTATGAAATCTTTTCAAAATATTTGCCTCCGTATAAAATTTTTAGAGAAACAGAAAAACTAAGCATCGAATTGTTAAGTAAACATCAATATTGAAATTCAGTGATCAAAATTACTGTCAATAGTTTTATCGGAATTCGAGATTTTTTACAATTTTCTCTCAAAGGGAAAGCGGGGAAAAATTGTCATTTTAGAATTTGGTAAAGCTTTGTGTATATCTTAAATTGGGTCTATTTAATGAATGAATGCCAGAAATTGTGAAATAATCATATTTTTTATACGTTAATTAGTCCAAAAATTTTTTTTGTATTGTTACTTTGGGGAATTTTAAAACTACCTACCTATTCATAAAATTGCAAAAAGTTGTGCTTTGACAAAACTCATTATAAAGCTAAGGTTTTATTCTTTTTAGAGAAAAATTGCAGTTTCCCAATTTTTGAAACAAATCAGGAAAAATAATTTTTTATTTAAGGCAGAGGCAAACATAATAGCGTCAATAAATTAATACAAAAATTAAATATTAGACATTTATTAATTTATTTTATAAAATAATGCTTATAAATAACAGAACTGTTTATAAATATTTATAATAATATTGTACTTATATAATGAATATAAAAAACATTTAACTTCAAAAACATAAAATAGTTTGTATAAAAATATTTTTATTTTATTTTTTGTCAAGTTTTATTGTTGTATTATTTTAAAAAAATAATCAATTCTTGTGCTCAGTAAAGTTTTGTATATGAAAATTTGGTATAGAGAGTATATATAAAAGACATCAAGTCGTAAAATATTCCAAAAACATCTGTATATAATATAGATTTTTATTTCTTTTGGTATATTAAGGCTTCTGTAAATTACGTTAAAATTTTCGAAAACGATGTATATAAATTTCACAAAAACATTAATCTCCATTAAAGCTTACTATTTAAAGAGGTACAAAAAAATATTCGTAGCACATATAAAGCACTTTATGTTAAGCTTAATACGTTATATAGTCTGTCAAATTAAAAATATATATTTTATTCGTAAATTTTAAATTCGGAAGCTTTTTTTCTGGAAGTTGTGGTTTGAAACTTCAATAATTTTTTTTTTTTATAGAAACATACATATTCATTTGAGAATAAAGTACATTAATTTTTGTTTAGAATATAAAATTGAAAATTTTGTAACGACTTTATTTTTTTTAAAGTAAATATGAATTTTATACGAAAGCGTTGTTCTTATTTTATATTCGAATAGTTTTGTATTTAATGTTCACCACGCCATGTGAACAATGAATCAATTAAGAATAATGCACCGTTGATAATCGCAAGAATACCTTTGGCCATTGCGTAGTTTTTAGTTTCTTTGCTGTTGAAAAATGAGTCAGAGTATTTAATGGCGAATGCTCCACTGGCAATGAATAAAGCAGCACCAAGTAAACTGTAGAAGGCATCCAATTTACGTCCAGGTGATGATGAAAGATGACCTTTAAAAAAAACCAAATTAAATTATATTACCGTTTATAAACTACGTCACTAAATGTTTTTATTACTTCAATTAAAGCGTATTTACTTCCCGGAGAAAGAAACTAAACATTTTTTTAAAAATCTTTACAAATAAACAATATATAGACATTCTTGATTAAACCAAGAGATGATAGAGAAGTGATAACGTCATTTGCGTGTATGTCCATAAAGATTGCATGTAATACATCGTTTAAAAAAAGGGACGGAAAATGATAATCTGAGAGCTTAATGTTTTCGTTGTAGAATCAATTTTACTTAAATTTTCAAGTATTGTCATGATGTTCAGTTGCGTTTCACATTTTAATGTGAAATATAGCAAATTTATTATCAATCAAATAACTAATTATTTTGTTCGTTATCTTTCATACAAATCTTAATGAAATCCCATACAAAGTTATTATACTTGATCGTGTTTGGTATGCTTGTAGTTAGAACTAGTAGAAATCTTTGGTTAGGGAAATTGCTTCAACTATGCATTAAATTGCTTTGTTTATTGTTGGCTTCTAAGCTCAAACCAGTTTTAAATAGCTTCTATAATTGAATGACAGGATCATAAATTCTCACGCTTACGGAAATACAAAGACCTTAAGTCTGTTCTGCATGATGGGTTAGTCGCTTGTCATAAGTATGCGCAATAGATATGTCATTTAGTCGTTATGTCGTAAGAAATATTAGGTAAAATATACTGTCTATACAAAAAAATGGTAGGCGGTGCAGTTCTAATCTTACATTTTATGTTTATAAATAAATATATTTTGAAATTGAACGTTATAAAATACGGATACGATATGAATGATTTAAAAATGTTATTTTGTAACCATCTAAATTTTTTTCGAATTCAATAAAATAATATGTGGCAGAATTTAAGTGCCTATCGAAAATAATGCTAATTTGATGAATTGCGTCTATTTATTAAAATCAAAACTTCGTAGCGATTATAAAATTTTTTATTCCTTGTTGAATTTTTTTAAATATATTTCGCCGTTGTTTATTCTCTCGTATAATATATATATATATATATATATATATATATATATATATATATATATATATATATATATATATATATATATATATATATATATATATATATATATATATATATATATATATATATATATATTAATACCTGAAGTAAAAATTTTGTATCCCTTTTTATGAAAATTCGGCGGACGGGAAAAGTATGAAATTTATAGTTTATATAGAGATGGAGTAGTGCTAATATTTTTTTAAATTATGCATAAAAAGTACATTGAATCAATAAAAAAACATTACACACACACACGCATATATATATATATATATATATATATATATATATATATATATATATATATATATATATATATATATATATATATATATATATAAGAGGTGTGGCTTATATTACAAACACTATCATACATACGCATATAAACTCTTTTGTTTAAGATACTGCATTGGTTAGAGACACGCATATATACTGTTTTGTTTAAAGGCAGTGAGATTCATTTTTAGTGATTATGGTCGAATTTCGATCGCTATAACGACACTAAATTTAATATAATTTCGTCTACCGTTACATTATGTTTTAGTTTAAAATACTAAACCATTTTGAATTCAAAACACAACAAGAAGTATAGAATAATAAGAAAGTTGAACATATTACGAAAAACTCTAACCCACACATTTCACATATTTTTCTGCATACTGGCTGAGTTACTGCGTATGACTTCGACTACCTATAAGCGACTAGCCGACTATGTAGAACGGCCTTTAGTTAAACTAATATCATTTTGAAAAATTAGCTATGTCGATAAAAAATACTTTTTATAACCACTCTGTAATTTTGAGAAAAAAAAAATACACATTCAGAACTTGATATGTAGGTTAAAAAACAAAATTAACTTGATGAAATAAGAATATGCACTCACCAGCACTATCACCAATTAATATGATAAAGTATCCACAGAATGTTCCAGTTATTAACATGAGAACTTCTGTATCACCTCCAGCAGAGAAACTTTTGTAATGTAGTATAACACATACTATTGTGATTGCCTAAAGAACAACAAAAAAATAAAATTAAAACAAGTGAAATTTAATTAAAATTCAATAAGTGTATGTATGTAATCGTTTAAAATTTTACTTACTAATTCTAAAAATTTAATTAAAGATAATCTGCTCATTGCCATTTTGAATGTGTTGTTTTTCTACGCAGATTTGTTTATGTATCTGTAACATAGAAATAGAGAAAATATTATCGATTGGATTCGTTTCGTTGTCTGTATTTTATTACGGTGTGATGAAAACTATGATGATGATTCATCCCACACTTTCCATCTACTTATACAAGGTTTTTCTTCGCAGTAAATATTGTTCCAGTGGCGGACTTAGGTCATATGACGTCATTAAAAATTAGCGTTTCTTATGTCCTTTTTATACCCAAATATAATAACTATTAAAATTGGGTGTTTAACTGATGACTCTAAATTTGTTATATTTACTATAAATTACTAAGCTCGAAAATTAAAATAATAATTCAAAAAAAAAAAAAAAAACAAAGAAGTTATAAACTCTCAAACTTTATTTTCCATCTCTTTCTTTCAAAAACGGTTTTACGTCTATAATCTTTATAGAGATACAAGTAACGTCATGTATCTCTTTTTATTTAATCAAGAATTTTGAATGTCATTGCTAATTTCTAAAGATTTAAAAAAAAATTTTTAGTCTCCTCAAGTCCCCAATTACCCAATAATTCGATTATAAGAATTGATTGCAAAAGTTGTAATCCGTCTGCACATAGTGCTAACGTAAAAAAGTTAAAGTGAGATTGAAACAAGATAAAAGGCATCAGCTGCTTTGAAAAAATATTTCCTCATTATTTTTCAAAACCACTGTCCTTTGTCTTGGCCAATTTAATCTATTGATAGAGTATAGTAAGAAGAGAACCGCAACAGCGTCTCTTGTGCCCAGAGCTATTGATCCTCTATACCCTCTTTTAGAACACACTATCACCTGAAGGCTACGATGCCTTGCAGTAAAAGGTGACAATTATATTGTTATTATGTTGTTGCCAGTTACTTCGTTCTTATCCATGTGATGACAATGTGATCAACAGCCCGCATTTTTCTCTATTATAATTGATCAAATTGCGCCTGGATTCAAACCCCCTCCAGTCCAACTAGTCAAATGGGTGAAGGTAAGTCTTTACTCACTTGGTATCTGAGTCGGTTAATCTATTGGTAAATCCGCCACTGAATAAATTCGTAGGATAATGTAAAACTTAATAACGATAATATTATATTGTCATTTTGTAATTTGAGGTAATAATTCTTTCTGTTCTAAGTGTACATTTCCAGATTAAATAAATTTTTCTATTTATTTACAAATATAATTTTATCGTACAGAGTTAGTCCTTACATTTTTATGCTGATTCTACGAGCTTCGATACGGAGATTTTGGTTTGATATTAGATATCTCCCGTGTCGGAGAAGCACAAAGGCTCGTTATTTCTCGTTGTGAATTCGATATTGAATTTTTAGGTAAAAACTTTAATTCAAAAATTTTAATAAGTGTAAATTCAGCTGCGCGGAATTCGATTAATTTTAAGACCAACCAAAAAATATTAAATCGTTTCAGTTAATAAATATTAAGGAATTTGGAATGATGACTTCTGTTTCCTTGTTATGTAAATGAAAATACTATACTCCCAATATACCCTGACCAATTTCCGTAGAAAAAAACTATATAGATCTTAGATATGGAAAAATAGAAAAATAAATTTGAAAGATCGCTTGTATTGGTGATAGACATATCGTTTAATTTATCAAATTTTCAGTTTTTGTATAATACAGCAGTTAAATTGTATTTTAATTAATAAAAAGGAAATATTCTATCTTTATATCAAATAATTGCCACAAAAAGTATTTTTCTATAAATAATAGTTTAGTTAATTAAAAAGTGAATTTAATTTAAAAAGTGATTTCATCATAATTGTTTTATTTTTGTACAAATATAATTATGTTAATCGCCGCGCGTCGTTCATTAGCATATGTCCAAGGTTAACAATATTTTAACAGAACACAACCTACAAGATTTTTTTAAAATTTATTATACGTTATATCCTTGTAAGAAACACAGTAAACAAATAAATAAAAATTACTTAAGCAACAGCTAATAAACCGGTATGATATTAAACCTATTACTTTTATTGTATTGCATTCGATTAACCCATTTCTCACAACATATAGTCAATTTTTTTTTCTTGTAGATTTATATTTTAACGTAATTGCCCTGTTCATTTTATTTCACATCGAGGTCTTCCAAAATGAAAGGGAAATTCAAAAAAATACAGTTCGCTTGTTCCTTCATCATTTTTCATCGATTGCAAAACAGCGCATGTAACTAGATTGCATATAAAAAAAAATTCGTATTTTTAGAAATTTTTTCCAAAGAGTAGGTTAAAATTTTTTCATAAACTATACAATTAATTTTCTGAATGTGATAAACGTGGTTTCCAAATTTCATCAAAATCAAACAACTTGCTTGAAAATTACAGCGGAACAAACGTAGATATAGATACAGAAATGCAAAATCGTTTAGTTAAATCATAGAACTTTACCACGTTCAGTTCATTAGTGCTGACAAGGTATATAACCTTGAATAGGAGCTAATTAAACATGGCGACTTACAAGTTTTAACACAAGAATACTATACCATGTATTGAAGCACTATATTAAGTGTATCATATAAAAATGCTTACACATAGATTAAATTATATCAAACGTTGTTTTATTTTATCATAGCTAAAGGACGTAAATAAAATTATTAATTCAAATAATTAAAAGACATTATATCAACAGTGATCGACGAATAACAATCACCAAATTGACTTACGAAAAGAAAAACTTGCAAAGAACGGAAAAGTAGTTTGATAACTCATCTGTGTAGTGTGCCTGTATATCTGTAGTAGACCGAGAATTATGTGTAATTCAGAAGTAAATTGAAAAAATAAGCCCATATCGTTAAATGTTATGCCATTTGGAATGGTCCTATTACCAAAGAATATAGAACTAATATTTAGGTTGGTGATAAGGTCAATATTCCACATGACCTTGGTATTAGATCATCAAAATTTGTGGAAAAAAATACATAATCAATATTAATAATAGATTGGAGTAATATTATTTAACATAAAAAAATATACTGAGTGGTGAATCATGAAAAGAAAAAACAATTTTTATATTAATTATTCAAATACTATTTTTTTTCTAAGGTTACCAAGTAATAAGAATGAATGGAATTCTTAAAAACAATATTTATCTTATCAATGATTTTAAAAAAAATTAGTTTTTACTTTTGGAAACTTGATATGTACTTCAAATACACACAATAATACAATTCCTGTCTATCTATAAAAAAAATGTATACAAAGATGCGATTTCAATTCATTGTCTTAAGTTTTTCAATGCTACATAGAAGGTAATGTCGATAATGAATAAATAAGTACATAAAGTATTCAAATTTTTCAAAAATAATTATTTTCATATTAACGTTATTCACTTGTATTATTTTGTTTCACGGTTCCAAAGAGTATCATTTAGTGCCTTGACTATGTGTGTTTTGAATAGCAGCAGGTTTATTTTCAACGAAAAAAGATCAAACATGAATTAAATATGAGAATATATAAAAATAAGCATGATTTTGCCGAAAGTAGCATTCAAAAGACTAGCTTGGCTCAAATGCCTAGACTATGTTCAAAGGAAGATCCCTGTATGATATTCACTGAGAGTCATGTATGATGTAGATCGCACGCATGCCATAGGAAGGCCACGCTTACGTTGGCTAAAGAACCTGGTCCATATTTGCACTTGAAGATGGAGGAGTAAATCCCAGGACAGGAATGAGTATAAATCAATTGTTGAGGAGGCCCTGATTATTTCGGATAAGTAGGTCTTACCGAGAAGTGGATCAAAAACATTAAATTTTCATCTCCAAAGAAAATATACTGAAAAGTATGAAAATCGAGATTGAATCGAATTATGTTTTCTGGAATGAAATATAACACTATAATTATATGGACATGAAGAATTTTTATTCGAACTAATCAAAAACGAGATACACCAGTAAATATATATACAGAAACTAGAAAAATGATGAAAATGTAATAACTTATTAAAAATAATTTTCTACAATTCTAAAAACTTATGTCTGTCTATCTATTAACCTTTCACTTAGCCTTGTGATACAATTTGTTATGCAAGACCAAGGGTCAACTGAGGGTCAATATTATTTAACAGTTTATTTAATATTTAATATGAATTTATAAATTATGAGAATTTAAAAATATTCAATGACTGAAATGTTTACATATTTTTCATCTACCTAATTAATTGGATTTTAAATTTTGTTTTTCCTTTAAGAATGGTTTATTAAAGATTTTGCATATCTGGAGCAAAGCCAAAGACAATTCTAGTGGAAACATAAAATTAAATGCTGTATGTAATTACTGAGAATGACATGTTTATAAACACATAAGCTTTAAAATGATTATGATTGATTCAATATGATATAAAATTATGATAAAAATTTAAATTATCAGTAATATGAGAAGAATATCCATATTATATTTGAAATTGGAAACGTCAAAAGTCATACTTATTTTGGGCCGTCAGTTATAGTCAAAAGAAATATAATAAAGTCGAAGAGACAAATTAAGATATTTAACAAATTATAGAATATGTTTGAAACCTATAGAAAACTACAAAGAATATAAATATTTTTGAACGAAAAATCAGTAAATCCTATTGAAATAAGAAACTTGACAGAAATATAAACAAAAATATTTTTGAGCTAATATGAAATGTTTACATCATAAATAAAAAATGTGTATATAAACAATAATATCTATTGACTATTAAATATTTTCAAAACAGGCCATGATTTCATATTTATGATTTATTTAATTCAAAGTATTTATTTATTCATCTTCAAAGGGCATGAACTTGTATATATTACGGAGGTGACAAAGTAAAAATTATCAGAAATTTATAAACAATTTAATAAAAAAATAGATATAACAAATTAAAAAACATTTTGCTTGGTAATATAAAATAAATTATTTTATACTACTACTGTATCACGCATTGGTTAAAAGATATTTGTCGTCAGTAGTAACTTATACACATGTCATATTTTCTCATAAAACTTTCGATATAGGTATCAAGGAACAGTTACGCGAAAGCCTTACTTAAATATAAATTCGTAAAGGTTTCTCATTTATCGGCCGATTTGTACGGTGGATCTATTAGAAATGATTTGGGGCCAGCACACACAATAAAATTTTCAGAATCAGAATTTCTAATCAGAAAATCATTATGGTCAACGCACACCATCGGACAGTCCCATGAGAAATTCTTATAAGAAAATCTGATCATACTTCATGCAAAAATCTGAAGCAAGCGCATATCATAGGATACGCGCAGCGAACCAATGAACTTTCAAATATTTTAAACATACTACTTACTTCTTTGAGTAACAGGTGGCCTACTTCAGATAACATCGTCAGATTCTCTAATTAAAAACTCTGATGCTAGTTCAGACAGCATCAAACGTATGCGCGCATGATAAGATTTTCTGATCAGAAAATCTGATGTCTTATGTAGAATTCTTATCATGTGTGGGGTCTAATATAAAATACATGCTAAGAGTCACATCTGATTTTCTGATCAGAAAAACATTATGGTGTGCGCTGGCCCTTGTTGGCCAGTCATTTTAACAACGAAATATAGCAACCGATAAATATACGGTCTAACTTTTATAAGATAATTCTAGTGACTCATTAGCATAATTAACTAGATAATTCTAGTGACTCATAAGACTAATTTGAAATAGTATCAGTTTGTAAATATTAATTTGTGTACATCGAAAATCAGAGCTGGGACTGCAGTTGGCGCCAGTGTTAGAAATCGGGTTGACGACATAAGAACTTTCGTTAAAGGATCACGCATTTCGTTCAAACAATCCATATAAATAAAGTCGATTACCGAGATACTGAATGAAACAGGGTTAATTTAAAATTTCAAATAAAAAATATTGCGTTTACAAAATTTAATTAACAGATATCTGAAAAAAAAAAAGAGTCGGGAAATAGTGATTACATATTAAAATGGCTCAGTGATTTTTGGCATCCTGTATAATATACATATATATATGAATAAATATATAATTCAATTTAAAAAACAGAAAGATTGACATCACAAAATAATTTTAACGATGATGTAATTTCATTATTTAAATATTAATTTATTTATAACAAATAATAGTTTTGAAGTTGGGTGTTAAATTACATGTATTAAAAAAATGGTATAAATATTATTACTTATTACCTAGTTCTAGCAAAAAAACTTGGCAATGATTGAGAAACTCATGATACGAGACAATTTTTAATATTCGTATAATCCTTTTTTTTTTTTGTTTTTACATATTTTTTTCTGACTCACAGAAGACTAACCCAGATACAATTACAAAAATAGAATTATCAATGATTTACACATGGGATTCATTTTAGACTCTCTTAGCCAAAAACAATAACTTTTAATGAGAGTGATTTTATGCAAAAATAATTTTAAATTCTGATTAAAGGTTAGGATTGATGAAACTAATTTACTCTACTATACTCAAAGCTAACATGGTACATTATTACAATTTTGAAATATATGTATATATATATATATATATATATATATTATGTATATATATATATATATATATATATATATTGTATTGTATAAAAATAACTCTTCTCCTTTTAATAATAGAACTGAGTATGTGATAGAATTTATCTTTTTAAATTTAACAATAAGAAAAATAAAACCTTTTTTATTAAAGCATACAGCGATGACCTCAATTTAAAGTATTGGGTAGTAAATTATTGTAGAATAACAACGCCTTTTATAATATTATATGGTTTATAAAATAATATTTCTACGACCTAGTTGAAAAGAACGCATATTGAATATTATTTATCCAATAACAACAAAACGTTTAAAGAGATCAAAAAATGGGAGCGTTTCTGATTGATATTTTGAAACTGTTTAAGATTATTTTGACAAGTAATCAGTAATATGTAGAGTTTTTTAAAAAGCATCTAAAATGTTTTATGAAAAAACGGTCATGCAAATGATAAACATAAAAAAGGCTTTTATTGTTACGAATAAAAGAAATGATAAATTTGGCCACCATATTGAAAATACAAATTTAAATTATTAAGGAATAATAAATAGCTGTACCACAGAAGTTCATAACGAAAACTATCGATCAAAGAAATGATATAAAAAATTAAAACGTATTATTTACCCAAGACTTTTATAATTAATAGTAAACATAATTATCTAAACCCACAGTTGTCTAAATTCTAATCAAAATTACTTTCAACTTTAGAAAGTGAATAGTCAATAATATTTTGGAATTTTATTTAAAATTAACAGGTGAATTAGTAGATAATATAAAAGTAATTATTTCGATTACTAAAATACGACTCAACAATTAATCTAATTGAACGCATTGTATTTTGTGTCTGAGAAACAATATTATTCGTTACTACGTTTTTCATTGCACTTTGTTTAAATAAACGCAGTTCTATTTCAATACAAAATGATTTATTAAATAAACTATTAAACAAGACGACGAACAATTTATTTTTAGATTTCATGATTTCTTTAAAAACAAACTAATATACACACCTACAATACTATTATTATTATTTAATTAAATACAAAAGTTGCAATAAAGATAAGATTATCTAAAATTTTAAGAGTCACTACTAATATGCGCGTAATGATTGCACTTAAATAGATAATAAGGATTAATAATAATTACCAGAATAAAAAAATGTTTGTAAATATTTAGTACACAAAAACAGAACCACTTAAGGGTACAACACTAAACTTATACTCACAATGACTACCAAGTTGTTACTGGCTGCACAATAATTTTATAACTGACAAACATATATATGACTGAAATCCATAGTCTCTTTATTATTATGTGCCATGAAAAAAATAAAATAAAACATTGGAGTGGAGGATTTTAATGGATATCTCTTTAAAAAAACATGGTCGCTTTTTTTAGTGACTCACTATTATTTTTAACTGATATTGCTCATTATTAATTCGCTATAATTCTGGCATAATATGAATGTTTATGTATATTTTTTTGTTTAAACTATTGATAACATTTCAATTAATTATAATTTGTATTGATGAGCTGTTTGTTTAATATTTAAATTTTATCAAGTTTGATTTCAAAATCATCTCCGCTAGTGAATTTATAATAAGACTAGTTTTATCTTGCATGACTTTCAAGCGTCCCTCACAGAAATCCTGATTTTTTATGTCTTTAAGATTATCGTCCGTTTATTCGGGTTAGAAGATTTTTTGTTGTATGCGTTTATTGTATATTGTTAAAAGCTTCGAATGAATCAGATATTTGACCAGGTCAACAATTTGGTAACACTTTACAATAAAGAGACGTCAAAGTCTTACATTTCTTTAGCGACCTTAGAAAGTTCAAATCCTGTTTAAGTAAATTTTTCCATTAAGAACAGAAAAGTGTTTATACCTTGCGTATATATAAAATGCGTGGAGATTTGACTAGTCCATTTAGAAGAGAAGAGAAGAGTCCATTTTTTTTCCATTAAGAAGAGAAAAGTGTTTATACCTTGCGTATATATAAAATGCGTGGAGATTTGACTAGTCCATTTTGGCCTGTCTGACCTAAAACGTTACTTCAAGTTCGTGATTCGTGACTGAGAATAAATATTGAATTTAAACATATACAGGGTATCTAAACCATTGACTTTGTTGGTTAAATCATTCATAATTCACAAATTTAATAATAATGAATGAGTTCTTGTATAAAAATGCTTGTATAACCAAATCTGAAAATTGTTATCTAAATCAATGATCTCCAAACTTTTCTGTTTTGCTATTTTTGAATTTTTTTTGCTATTTTTTCGGGTAGTTTCCGAGATATCCTTTGAAATCGGTCTTAGTATATGATTTTAAGCAATATTCAATACTTACTCTTATCGTTAAATAGACGGTATTTGTTAATTTTTGGATCAAAATTACTTGATTAACAACAGTTTTATCGAAATTGGATGGAAGGAAATTTTCTCAATTTTTTAAGGGGTATCTAACCATTTGAGGTAATCAAATGAATTAGAAACTTACCAGGTAATATTGACTCATAAATTTCAAATATAATATCCATTTAACGATACGAGAAAACAAATGAAACATGGAAACAAATTTTTGTATTTTTTTGTTGATTTTTATGAATATTTTAAAATGGCAGAAATTCCTACAACTCTAGAGGAACGTTCCTATTCCTATATAATTGAGCTTTCTTAAAATGGTTTAAATTAAGGAATATCTCACACTTCGTACATAGTTTAAAAATGTACGAGCAACTTCATCTAGTTAATAATATTCTATTATAGTTAAACCTAATCGACCTCTGATTTATATTTAAAAAAATAAAACAAAGTAACAATATTTAAGTAAAAAATCAATTAAAATACCCTCATATAATCAAAACAGCTGACAAATAGAGACACAAATTTAAACAATAGTACTTTGTACAAGAAAGTATATAATTGGAAACAAAAGAACAATTTTCACAAACTCAGCAAAAATAAATCACTGTATTTAATTGGATGTCAAATTATACATTATTGTCTTATCAGAATACTAAAATCTAAAATATAATTTAAAAATATGTCTTCATAACATAGATAAACCTGTAAACACCTGTAAACGTATTAAAATAAGAATCTATAAATTTCATAAACGTATAAAATTACAATAAAGTATGATTAATATTTAGACATTTTTTAAATATTAAAATTCCTGAAGGTTAAAATTATTGCTATTTTAATGTTATTACAAACCGACTTCAAAAACAGTGGAGATTCTGTAGTTCTGTAATTCTTGGCCCTAACAGTTTCCGAAAAGTGAAAAGCTTGGATAAACCAACCAATTCGAAGAAAGCCTCTTTAACATTGCCGAAGTGCATGTCCAAAAACGACAAATAAAAAACTTTTTCTTAATTTACAGGCACTGTAAATTACATTTTGCTTGCGTTTTGGAAGATATAATTTTATGTCTACACATAAAATACATGTTAAGAGTTACATTTTTGATCAGAAAATCTTATGAAGTGCGCTGGCTCTTAGTCGGTCAATATTCTACGCGACCTTAGTAGTTTCTTCAAGATTACAAATAAGCAGAATAATAGCACACAAATGCTCTGATTCTGAAAAATTTTATTTATATACAAATTAACTACTTTGTATTTACAATTAATTTGGGTATCTATATATTAATACCTGAAGCAAAAATTTTGTGTCCCTTTTTACGAAAATTGGGCGTACGAAGGAGAATGAAATTTGGCACACTTATACTTTATATAGAGAAGAATTGGAGACTGCTAATATTTTATTAAAATTATGTATAACAAATACATTAAATTATATTGATTTGTCAATTTTATTTGGTTAATGGCTGTATGGCTGAATTAGCTGAAGTCAGTTTTAATAAATTAAAAAATAAATAAATACATTAAATCAATAAAAAAAAAACAACATTAAACATACTTTGACACACACATACATAAGAGCTGTGGCTGATATTACAGACACAATGATACACACGCATATATACTCTTTTGTATAATATACTGTTTTGTTTAAAGGCACGTATATGTATACAATTTTGTTTAAAGGTAGTAAGATTCACTTTTGATTGATTATGATCGAATTTCGACCGATGTAACGGGACTTTAGTTTCGGTAAATATTTATACAAAACATTTTATAAAATACTTTTATAATAAAGGACAAGAAAGTTAGATTGTAGAACTCTGTGTTAATCAGCTAATGCATTTCTTGAGAATAAAGTTCTTTCTGGGCTCATTTACTGTTCTTACCTTTAATAATTTGACAAATATTTTTTTTTTTTTAAATTCTGTACTATTTTTTTCTAATGAATTTAATTTAGTTTTTGAAATACTTTGAAATTTAGTTCAATATCATTTTGTAAATATTTTTTTGTAGGTTCACTATTGTTTGAGCCTTGAATTATTTTGTTTATTTAATTATAAATTTAATACTAAAATTTTATCGATTAGAATCAGTATGATGAAAATATTTATATAGTAAGTTTTAAGTATATCTTAAATTTTTATATTCACAATAATACTAATCCATGTACAAAACTTTTCGAAATTTTACTAATAGGCGGGGAGACCGAAGAACTGAAAGTGCACTAGCACGGATTTTTAAATTGTTTAATAAAAATCGATTTGAACAATATAAAGTTGATATGTCAGCATCCATCTTGACACCTGTATTTTTTATAGACTTCTATAAATAAATTAAAATCAAAAAACGTAGGTATATGCTAGAATCTGGTTGATACTGTTAGAGTATATTAAGAGGGGAACGTTACCGCATTTCTTATACCTAGACATTTTGGTCCTCTGTACCGTCTTTTAGAACACTCCATCACCTGAAAGCTCAGATACCTTCTACAACAAGGTGATGATTATATTTTTTGAGGAGCCGATTACTTGAAATGATTACGAAAGTGTGATAAACCAAACACCTTCTTCTTTTATTATAATTGTTCAAACTACTGTTGCCTAGATTCGAACTCCCGACCTCTAGTCTAAGTAGTCAAAAGGGTGAATGTATTAGTGCCTTTACTCAGTTGGTTGGTGCTGGTATATGGTGCTAAAAATTTGCGTGGATAAATATATTGATAAATATATATATATATATATATATATATATATATATATATATATATATATATATATATATATATATATATATATATATATATATATATATATATATATATATATATATAGTATGTCCACATTTTAGTGATATCGATAAGACATTATAATTAACTTGAGGTGAATATAAAATATATTTTTGATAACAGATCTTATATAGATAATTGACGTAAACAGATTACCTATCTAGGATTCATTATACAGAATTTATTATTTAAATAAACCATTTTCAAGCCTTGTAAAAATCAGTATAGAATTCGATAAATCAATTTAAAATAAAGTTTAAATTACAAAAAAAAAAAAAAAATTTATAAAACATTTTTGTCTGTTATTAATTAAGAGTACATTTTTCTTTAGTATTTTTGACTGAATAAAAGAAGTAATTGTATATTAATTTTTATCATTCTTAACAAAAATAAGTGATAGAAATTTCCGGGAAGTAATTGCTTATTTATTAACCCTATCATTATCCCATTTTATAATCTTATTTTCATGAGTAACTAATTTTTGTACTTAGAAAGTAGTTATAGTCTCATAAGTTAATTGAAGGTCAACCATAAGTATCTTGCAACAAAACGCGTTAAAGTTGTACAAAATCAGGACATCCTGAAAGTATTATCTAAAACCTGAGAATTTCAGTTTATTAAGCGTTTGTTGTGACGGTGGCATTATTTTTATAAAAAGTCTTAAGGTACATTTTGGTATTTTTTCCCGGTTTTAATAGTTTTTGCCGCTTATCAAAATTAAAGTACACTAAGTATATACTTCTCCCTTTATCCAATTTAATAAGATGTAGTGCAATGAATCTTAATTAGACCTTTAATGATGAATTTTTATAAGAAACCTTTAAAAAATATCAAAATTTTTTTTCATTGATTATTTGTTTGCTATCATAATTAAGATCTAAAAAATTCAAAAATAACATTTTTTTACGAGCGGTCGACTAGTTTTTGAGATAATGCATGAAATACATCCACGAAATGGTCCTCTGGATCGGATTTTGGATGATATCTCAAAAACTGCATAGCAAACCATTAAGTAAATGTTATTATGTTAAATAAATGAAATCTACGGGTGCAAATTGATTAGAAATACAGAAACATCTTCTCTCATTTATTTTTGGAATTTTTCGGATTTTTAGTTAACAGTAATTGTATATATGTAGACGATTCATTTTAATTGAACATAATTGTACATCTATATCAGACCATCTCAAACCAGAATCCTTTCCCATCATTTACAAAAAATAAATAAAATAAAAATAATAAAACACGTTTACATGAATGCTCTTGGTATTGACACAGTTATTTTAGAAGAGTAAGTATAGTTAATACAACAATGCTATGCAGAATGAATAAAAACAGGTGATGATGTCATATCACATGAGGCCCTTTATCTTTGTTACTACCGGGGTAGGCAACTCCATTTAAGTTGAGGACATATAAATTAATGTAAGTCATTTTTTATAATACAGAGTGTTGCAACAAGATTGTCAGTGCGCAATGATAGCTTTTTTGCTATTATTATCTTTTAGTTTACATATCCTTGTTATTTATTACTACGACTGCAGACAAGTCTGTTTCGCTCAAGTACGATGCTTCAAATGGAAATAGAACTTACTGATGGCACAATATTCGTGAGAAACAGCTCAAAAATTCAAGCCGTATAATTTTTTCGAATTGGAGCTTATATCTGGAGCCACTGGACAATTTTATTAACAGCCCCTTCTTTGTCTTTTGAAAGTGTTGATGAGAAGATTGACTGAAAAGGCTTTCTATCCAAGTCATATTACTCCCGATATGCGAAAAAATATTTTTCAAAATGTTGTTTAATGGTCACAGGCTCGACCGCGTCGAACAAGAGAAGCAAATGATGTGTATATTCTTCTGTTCCTAACTATTGCGACGCATAATTAGGGAAGGTCTCTAAGCAAACGATAAATATATCACTATTTCTTTTTTTATATATTTCTATCTCTTATTAAGAAATTAGAGTTTAAAAAATAAAATGCGACTAAAAAAAAATAATGAGAATTTTGCTATGGGTAATTTTGAATGAACTTCTTCCCGTTAATTTACGATTATTAGTTTATGGGTTGTTAACAAATGTTTCTAGTTTTTATCTAGCATAAAACAAGGCCAAAGTGATACTTTTCTATAAAGGGGTGATTGTTTACTCATATTTTGTATGAAACGTCAAATCATTCAAAATGAGGAATGCTCTTGAGAAAGTTAACCTTTCAGTCTTAAAAAAACCAATAAATATCAAATAAAATACATTTATAATAGTTGTTTAAAATGGAAAATTACCTTTTCAGCGGTATAATTTGATTCGTTGATGCTTTGATTATAGGATCCCTTCGTATAAAAGTACTACTGAAACGAAAAAAAAAAAAACTCGGGTTTTCTCAGGAATGGTTGAGCTTAGAAAAATAAATGATATATTTTGTGGTAATTGGAGTGTAAATACAACTCCTACACCTTGGCCACTTAATTTTTGAACATTCTGTTTATAGCTTTTTTTAAATTATGGTCAATAGATAAAAAAGTATATCATATTTATTTTTAGGTAATAGTAATCAGTTTTTTGTTCTGAATACTTTCATAGGTTACTAATATAGCTTCAGAGAACATTCGTCACCTTAGACCACATTAATTTTACGTGAGTTTTAATAAAGAATTGTGTATCAAACGTTAATTTTTTATTTAGTACTCATACTTATATCAAGGAAGTCTGTAACCACAATTCGCTTGTGGTTGATTGCATTTCCCGTATTTTTATTGACAAACATGAAACATTTTTTTTAAATGTTATATTTGACTTTGAAAAATTAAAACTTTAATTTTGAAATTTTTATTAAATCTGAATTTGGGATAGGTCCTCTATCTATGATCATCGTGTCTTTGCCTTGTTTTTGAATGTAGATGCTTTCATATGCATCTAGTTCGGTCGGGTTGGATACCGATTTCAAAAGTTTTAGATTTGATTTGTCGATTTTGTGATTATTTTTGTGAAATACACATTCAAAAACATGGCAAAGACACGATGAACTTCGATATAAGACTGCTATCCCAAATTCAGATTTGATAAATATTTCAAAATTGAAGTATAACTATTAGAATTGAAACGGTATTTGAAATTAAAATTATTTAATTTCATAATTCATTTTTAGGTTTGTAAGTTCAATTTATAATTTATATAAGAGATTTTCTTTATTATAGAGGTTTAATTTTTTGTACCAATTCCACTTTAACAAATGATTTGGACTCTCATTTAAATCCCTCTAAAAATAAGTACATACTAATGGGATGAGATTATTCTTTCAAATGATAAAACTTGTTTGAAACAATTTTCTCGAATCAACTAATACTTTTCGAATTTTTAGCATATATATTATATTATACGTATATAAAAAATGTCAAAGATCACGAATTCTATATAAAAACCACCTTTTATATAAATAATTTGAACGACTAATCCACTTTATAGGAATTACCTTTTATCTAAATTATGTTTGATAAGTGTATAGTCAAATATACAGTCATTTATAAAATTCATTTGAAATTTTCTTAGTCAGTATTGATTAAATTTATTTTATCACTTTTACCTACTTACCCAATTAGTAATTGAAAGATTTCATTTCATATAATCTGACAAATAAATCTGAGGAAAATATTCATTTTTGAGAGCAGTTCTATGTCAAATAATTTGGAACTTAAATTGCAGCGTAGAAATAAAGCTGATATTTAATGAACATAACGACAGAATCTGGAATTATTGGGCTGATTTTAGTAAAATGGAAATTTTTATAACATAGTGGTGAAGAAATAATTTTTTTGTTATACTTCTATTATTAAAGTTGTAGAAGATTTTGTTCCTTTTACAGAGGAAACTTTATTCTATTCTTTTAAATCTTTAGAAATTTTAGAGTCTAATTCTAATAGTTTTTATCAGGTACTTGATTATTTCTCAAGTATACATCACTTTCTGATTTCTACGGCTGATCAGTCGGAGTTGATTTTTTGTCGTACGAACCTAATAATAGTGCATAGTAACAGCGAACATTCTTAAGATCATTTTTCTTAAATCCTTGATAATATGCTGACCGTTTTGAAGGATACACCAGAAAATGAGTGCAATAATTGTTTCGAGACTATATATGTATATTAATTATTACATATTGGGTGTTATATTTCGTATAAAATGAACAATGAATTAATAATTGTTTTTTGTGTTTCTTAATATCAAAGCAGTTTGCTTGAATAGGGAAGATGTGTTTTCAAATCGCGAACATGAATTTGAAGTTATTTTATAAAAATCTTAAAAAATAGCCAAAATATCGACGTTCAAAATTCTTAACTAAACAAAAATGGAGATTTGCATAAATGACTTAATATATGTTCATCTCCATATTGATTACACGTAAGGGTCATTCTACGATAAGAGGTCCCATCTATGTCCATGATACTTATATACACTTTCCTTCAAAATTTATAATAATGTTAGTATGCACAAATGAGTTGATTTTGAATAAAAATATTACATAAATCACATTAATATTAAAAACTTTTGTTGTGTGATTTTTCTATAGAAAATGACCGCTTATCTTAGAATCACCCATAAAACTTTTTCTTTGCAAGAGATTGATGGAGAACAATCTTTAAGACCTTATAACTTATTCGTTTTTTTTCATCAATTTTAATTTAATTTTCGAATTTTGTTTGAGGTGGTATTGGCTCTAGTTTCATATTTTGATGGATAAAATAGTGATTTTCTTTTTAATCACTGTAATGGAATAACCTTAACCTAGAAATATAATGCTGCATATAAGTAGATATATAATCATTAGATTTCCTCTTATTGAAAAATGATATGCATACATTATAATTTATTGTATGATTTTGAGATAAGCTGTCAATGACTAACGTTCTTATTATAGATTCGATCATTAGACGACGGATGTATGTTAATTTATGTATAATATATATATATATCTATATATAATCAGGGCCGTGGTGTTATTTATGATGCAGATTTTGGTTTTAGAAAGGTAAAATTACAATTATCTAGTTATCAATACAAATTATCTAAATTAATTTTATCGATATTTTTAAGCAGTTTATATTAAAACAAGTAAATATAACAATTGACAGTGTTGATTGTTTAAATACTAGATATATTTTTGAGTATGAAACTATTTCAATCATTAACATTCATAATATACACTAAATTGTGACGAATCTAAGAAATTTATGGGGAAAATATTTTGAACAAAGTTTTTTTGTATTTCAATTTTTTTGTATTTTATCGATCCATTGAACACAATTCAACTGACGGATTTTGCTCATTCACGATATTTTTTAGGCTTAGAATACACCACCAAAATTTCAACCTACTATATCTATGTTTTTTAGTTTCTTAATGTCGGCCAGGCGGATGAACGAACAGACAAAAATTACCTAATTTGTTGATTCTATTGAAGAAAAAAATATGATATTAAAAGGGGAAACGTAGCCGAATCTCTTGCAGCTTTTATAACACTCCATATGACTTGAAGACAGAGATGCCATCTAGCATAAAGTGACAATTAAAGTTTTATGATGTTGGAGCCGGTAACTTCGATTCTTTCCAAGCGACGACAGTGTGATCAATTACTGCTGCTGCCTGATTCGAATCCGGAACTTCCGTCTAAGTAGTCATATGATTGAAGTTATTTGTGCCTTTAATCATTCGACCGTTAATACGGTTGGTGATTCTAATAACATATATTAAACTTTTTTTAGAACATTCAATATTTTCTAAATTGAATAAATTCAGACATATTCTACTTACGCCAAGCATAAAAATAATATTTTTACGTTTTATATTTTTTTATTATATTATTGATTGCATCATACATGAAAAACTCTACACCACGGGCCTGTATAAAAAAAAAATATAAAGTCTAACAATAAGTGCATACTTTGATTACGTAGATAATAATTATCATTTATCAATGAACTCTAACTAACGTCAATAAATTGAGAGAATTAATCACTAATGTTAAATGACCCGTATCATGCATATTGTGTGTCTAGTTTTATATGTTACATAAATACAGGTGAAATTTAACTAAATACAGCCAATATTACATGAAGTATGTTTGCGCTTGTATATTTCTATACTATTCCTTAAACGATTCTGGGGACGCAAGTAGACGTAGGCAAATTTAGTACTATAGGAGAGCTATTGAAATGTTCTTTATAAATATGTGTAAAAATTGAGTGCAAAAAAGTATAAACATTTTCGCTAAAAAAAAAAAATTATATTATAAAGCCTTGTGCTCAAAGCATATCTTTTCAATTGGATGTATTGTAAATGTTTTAGTTCTTTAGTAGTAATATGTTTACCTGAAGATATGGAATCCATAATGGTTTAATTCTAATATTCACTAAATAAAATATTAAACATTATGAAAACAAATCTACAAAATTGCAACAAAATATTGCTTAATCAATCACTGTTTAAATCAAACGTGCGGGTAATTAAATAGAAAGTGTCAAACGTTAAGCAGGTCTTGTTACTAATGTAGGTTACTACTTCTCAATCTGAGTTACTTCATTTTTATCAATATTAGTCATACACTAAGTGAATTTCGACTCTGTGTGTTATCTTGATAATATTATGTAGTCGAGACCACGGTCTGGTATATAAGACCGTGACCGCGAGACTGTTATGGTTTGATATGGTAAAACATGATTTGCCGTTATTAAATTTTATAACAATATGATTGAGTCGGTTTTTGAAATGTAATGCAAGACTAATATGCGTGAGGACTAGGGTATGAGCTAAGTTGCACCGTATCTGACCTTAACAATGCTGGATTCCAAAGATAATGTGGAATGTACCGACTGTGGAACAAAATCTCCAATGCTGTTGATTAGACTTGATTTTAAATAGGGTAGTTTACCATGTTTAAAAAAGTAGTTCAAAATATTGATTTTTTAGAAAAAAGTTACAAATTGAAATATTTTTTCAAAATAACCACGATTTCTTGTCATAAAATTACATTAAAATTTAACCCATTTTTATTCCTGTAAAAACGCTGTTTGCCATTTTGGTGACGTAATATTGACAAAACATAACCTAACACTTTCAAATAGTTTTTAATTAAGATAACTGTTTAGATTGAACAGACAGATGACAGCAATAATTTTTACCAAAATGACGTCATACCATAGCTCTCTAGTGTTTTAGATTACGTGACATACAGATAAAAATATCAAATTTTATTTTTAAGATAATAAATTAATCATGTGCTTTTATGACTCAAATTTAGAATTTTTGTCAAATTCCTTGCTTTATTTTCACTACCGAAAGTATCCTCAAAATATCCTACATATAAAAAAAAATTAAAGAAACAAATTACATTGTATTCGATTTGTTTTGACATCTATAGGTTTTAAATACGTGATTATATTTTAATTATTTTTTTGTTATAATACTTAATGGTAGTGAAAACTTAAGTTACAAAATGACATCATTTAATAAATATTTAATTATTATTTATTATTACATCATCATAACATCTAACATAAATACATTAATTACATAATAATACTTATGTTGTTTTTGCAATAAATTACAATTAGAGAAGGATCTGAAAATACTTGAGTACAGAATTTGGTCACCGATTTTTGCATACTCAGGTACATGCTCATTCTCTTATATTTTTTTTATAATTTATTTGCTTACTTTAACCCTTATATGAAATGTCACGACTAAACTCTTATTACTAGGTATTTATTGTAATAGAGCAAAATTAATTTTTTTGGGTTTTATGACATCATAAACTTAAAAAATTTCTTTTTGCAATATCTTGGCTGAATTTGAACCGATTTGAGTAAACTTTTTTTTGAAACCCACTAACTTTAGGTCGTACTTCATATTTTTGTTATTAATTATTTGCTAACTTTAACCCTTATATGAAATTTTATAACCCGACACTCATTATCTTGATATTTATTGTTGATGTGTTTAATTTAACAAAAAATTTAAAAACTATGACTTCAATTTAGTAGGATTACATACTTTGTTTGACAAAATTGGATTACAATTACGTTTTATGGAGCAAAATTAATATTTTTGGTTTTTATGACGTCATAAAGTTCAAACATTATTTTTTTCGATATCTTGACTGAATTTTAACCGATTTGAGCTAATTGTTTTTTGAAACCCACTAATTTTGTGTTATAGTTTTCATTTTTATTATTTTACTGTAACTTTTATATGAAATGTCATGGTTAGACTCTTGCTATAGCTTGATATTTATTGTAGATATTCTTATTTGAATAAAATTTTATTGCCTGAGCTCCACTACCTTGATATTTATTGCAGATATGTTTAATTTAACCAAAAATATTAAGACTTTGGCATATATTATATACCAAATTTTGTTTGTGATACAAGATATAACATCTACGTGTATACAATTGCTCTATTATTACTATTAATATTTTCTTAAAAAGACGCCTAAATCCTACTGTCCATAAACGCATTAATTGCAAGTTACGCCTCTGTATAACATAATTACGTCACTGTATGACTATCATTATCTATGTAAGACTTGAAAAGTTCAATTATTTGCTTATTTAAAAAATAACTTCAGATTCCTGTTCGTGAAGTAAAGACGCTACAATTGAAAAAAGAAACAACATCCATACATCATTTTTATGTAGTTTTATAAAATTTACTTTTTAAAACATGCTAAAGGAGAATTTCAAAGTCTTATAACGTAATTTACTTTTTAAAAAATGCTAAAGCAGAATTTCAAAGTCTTATAACGTCATTTAACGAGGTTTTTTAACCGTTAATATCACATAATATATTTATTTATCTACTATGTATGGTAGAAAATTTATAATTACTTTTTTATTCTAATTGAAGACATTATAATAACGTAATCTGAGGTGTGTTGTAATTTAATTATTATTTATGTTTAATTAATTATAATTACATTTGCACATATTTTAGTATGTATAACATGTAGATATTATTTTTTTTATCAGGTCATACTATACAATGTTTTTATTATAATGACAACAAAAAATCCAGGATATTTTATATTTCCCCCTTTTGATTAAAAATTAAAGAACCGTATAGCCAGGAGCGTATTAGAATAAAGTATTATAGGTTGAAATGCCAATACAATTTTGAGGTGTGCAATGTATTGTTATAAATTATTATGACAATATGGTGAAAAGTTTAGGGAAAATATATTTGGAAAGTGCGAGAACCGAAGAATGGGATATTGTGTACTGTACCACATTTCTACTTGGTAGCCTCAACAAAAAGTATATAAGCATATTTAATATTATTTTTCGCATGTTGAATATACTGTACTGTAATCAATTAGCAGTTGTCGAAAAGTTTATTATTAACAAAAGTAGACATTATTTTTTCGAAAAGTTTTCATTAAATAAATGACAACACGTGGATGATTTGAATAAAAGTATTTCTGGCTGAAATGAACTGTTCACGTCGTCATCATGAGTTGGATAAAAAAATGCAAGAGTTAGGAAAAAAGTTATAAATACAAAGTGTTGGATCTTAGATTTCTTAGATAAAAAAAGGTTTTTTATTGCCTTTTTGATTATTATTGAAACTAACCAGAAAACTTTTGTATAAAAGTTTATACTCTTCAATTTTAACTTTTTTTCCAACGTGTTACCCTTTTAATCCAATTCAACCGTCACTTATTTCAAATGTGTAAAAGTTGATGGCGTGCAAACAGTATTCTGGCTTTACTTTTACCAGAAGACGTACCCAAAAGATTTAAAGTGTAGCTTGGCAAAATTTGGTTTACAATTATGATGTTAAAGTAATTTTGTGGTCTATATTATTGGTCTAATCACTCCTCTCAGAAAATACAGTCTACGCCTGTGATTTTAACTGTTGCGTGATGACTTTATGAGAATTTAAAAAATGTTTAATCAATTAAAAAAATTTTAAATAAAAATTCATTTTAATATACAATTAAACAATTTAAATCCTTCAAATATTTTGAACTTATTATCTAATATCGTGCGACAACGTTTGTATACCATAAATTCCAAGAAAACAATATTCGCAACCATTTGGGTTTGTTTGTTTCAACATTAATAAATTATCGTTTTGTATGCATTCAAAAAAATATGGGAATTAATTTCCGTCTTGTAAACACGAATTAAAAAACACGATTAATTTCCGTTTTATGAAATAAAGAATTTTGACTATTTTAATGCTTTTAAGACTCTCGTGATTATTTTGTATGAATAAAATTCACGAAGAAACTTTCTACCGATGATTTCTAAAATTTTAAAATTATTCATATTTGACTAAATTAAGAAAATGCATCTGAAATTTTTATTAAAAAAATATTTTCTAGCTTTTGTACTTGGTGTTGCAATTGTCAACTTACTTTCACTCGTTAAAGAATCATAATTATACTATTATGGTAGTCTTTTGCAATAAAAAAGTTTCATTTATTAGTTTTACACACTTATTGATGAATAAATATCATTCATATTGATTAAATAATTAATTATCATAAAATAAAAAGTTTGTATTTAGCAACTATTAATATTGTTGTGTTGTATAAGCTGCCTATAAAATATTTTCGTTAAAATATATTTTCCACAAT
This sequence comes from Chrysopa pallens, assembly GCA_020423425.1. NCBI lineage: Eukaryota > Metazoa > Arthropoda > Insecta > Neuroptera > Chrysopidae > Chrysopa > Chrysopa pallens. The sequence goes on along the minus strand of CM035593.1, from coordinate 24,957,750 downwards.
TTTTTTGACTTCTTTTCAATATTATCAATACCGATAACTCTTTCGATTTCAAAACATCAAAAGATTTCATATATGTGTGTAATAAAGCTATTATGCTTATCTTTGTAATATAAAACATTGTGAAATAATCAAATATTCATAGAAAAAGCAATATTGTTGTTATAATTAAAATGAATGTTAAATAAAAACAAAAGCTCGAGCTTTCTTCAAAATATATGGAAAAGAACAGTCTTCGTTCTTTGATAACGATTTTCATCATGTTTTTATGGTACATGAACGATTGTATTTCTGATAATATGTTAATAAAGTAGTACTCTTTACATAGTATTTCAGAAATAATAACAGGTGGCTCTTTAGTCTATGTATGTAACATCTTTATGAAAAAGTTATTGTATTTTTTGTCACAATTATTACTATCTAATCTCAAACTATTTTTTAAATTCTTTCAGTTAGTCCAAAATACATAAAATTTTTTAAATTAATTAGACTTCATTAACATCATAATAATCATACAAGTCAACTTAAAAACTATAGCACCTAGCTTAAGCTTTATTTACATTGCCAGTTTAGAAGTATTTATGGGAAATAAAATAAAAAAGAAGTAAAATGCGCTTTGTTTTGAGATAAAATAGATAGTTTGTCAAAGAATTTTCCTAGAAAAAACTGTTTGGCAAATGGCTTTAATTTTTCCTTTTAAAAAAATCTTTTCGGTGCGTCAAATTTACTCGAAAATTGATTCTTCGTGTTTTTATCCCATATATGTTTAAAAATGTTAACATAGAAAATTTTGAAGTTTTGAATGCAAATTAGTATTAAGAAACCGTGATAAATAAGTCCTTTTCGATCCTATTTTGAATATAACACAGGAAATCATGTTTTCAATGAAATTTCCTATTCAATCCTATTCAATTTCTGATCAGATTTAATAGGACTTCTTTATTAGGGGAATGCTAAAACCAACAAAATTATACATTTGAAACTATTTAATAAATTTTTTGTTTTTTATTAATAAAATACATTGTAATCACTCGACTATCGAAATTTTTACAACACTACGTTTTGATAAATACTAAGTCTTTTATTTTGGTTAAGAAAAATTCAAAATCCTATTTAATAGAACTTTCACCATCTAACAAAATGTTTACCATAAAAGCGTGTAGTTAAAAATACTTTTTTACATTAAAATTTTTTATCGAAATTAATTTTGTTAATGAAAATAAACAAAATAAATTTTATGAAATTTATATTTAATTACAAAGAAAATATATATAATTAATTAATCGTAATTAATTGTACATAAATTATATTGCTACGTAAATTGCGCAGTTATATTCGATCAATCGATTAGATATTATGTTTAATTTTATTATAAATATTTAATTTCTTTTTTTTTTTTTTTTGGTGTTTTATGATGTGGTTAATTTCTTATAGATTGAATAAATTAAAATAGTAATTTTTTATTTATAACTCTAAAATGGGTCACATTCGTATTTTAATAAAATTGGAAAAACAATTCTAAAGTATTACTTTATGTAGTAAAAAAAACATTTTTTTACCCTTGCGGTCACTCATTACGATTTGTTTATCGATGAAATAACAATTTGTTAAATAGGACAAACGAAATTCTGTTTGGTTACTGTTTCTTATTTGCATACCGCCCTGATAAGAAAAGCAATAGAAAATTTCCTATTCATTCCTATTGATTCCTATTTAATTTCTATAGAATTGAAATTGTCTATTTTTATCAGGGCCATTTTCTTTTTTCCTGTTTTATATCTGTTGGCAAGCTATGCAATGCCATGATTAAAAAGCAATAGAAAATTTCCTATTGATTCCTTTTCAATTTCTATAGAATTGAAATGGTCTTTTTTTATCAGAGCGATTTTCTTTTTTCCTGTTTTATATCTGTTGGCAAGCTTTATTATTATCGATAAAATAATTTTGGGAAAATTTCGTGTTTTATTTAAAGTTTCAAAATAATAATTTTTCAAAATTATTGTTCCACCCTTTAAAAATGCATATCTTCAAAAATATTAACTTTATTTAAAAAAGTCAAAAGATTTTTTTAATTCGTATTTCATCAAATAATTAAAAAATGTTTTACCATTTTTAAAGTCGACTACCCTGGTCTAGTCTACTTATTTGTTTTTTTAGTAAATATTTTACATATAAACAGTGTAACTCATATTATTTTGCAATTAAAATAATAAGTTAATTGACGTTTTTAATATTATAAATTATTGATTCTACGAATTTCATTAAACTAATATAATTACTCATTGTACCTAAATTATTGTTGTAAACATTTTGAAAAATGTATATATGTGAAATTAAATCATTTACTATAAAAATATTTGTGTTTTGAATAAAGTCCAATAGTTACTAGGAAATTTAAATGTTTTTGATTTGTTTTTAAATGTCAATTAAAAATCCATAATATATTATAATATCAAAAAAATTACGATCGTCAGGTCACTACTCTAAACCCTTTCCCAAATATCAAGCTGTTTTATTTAAAATTTATAGGCCTTCATGTTAAATATAATAAACAAATTTTAAGGCATTGATTTCACTTCACAAGTTCATCTGATTGAGTTTTGATAAATTTTATCTTTAAGTATAAGGTCAAGTGGTGTAAAACTGAGATAAGTGTCTCATTATTTTGTCTTACGCAGTTTATCTTTGAGTCCTTCAAAAATTTTTCAAATCGATAAATCTAAGTCAAATAGACCCAGCATAATAAAAAAGTTTCTAAACGTGGTCGAAAACAAGTTTTATCCGAGGAACATTAACGCATTTAACCAAAAAAATTATAGTTATGGTCAAATGATTCAAAGTCAGAAGACCGGCGTTTTTGAAGGTCTGTGGTCCAAGCTCTCCAAATTATGTTGGAATTCTGCTAGAACTGCTAGAATTTCTCGGAAACAAATCTTCGTTATTAGTTTTGATAAATGTACAATAAATTTAATACAAATGATTTTTAAAATAAGTTACTAACTTATATTAATTTTTCAGCACTCTTATGAGATATGATGTTTTGTTTTATAAAATTTGAAGTTTTTTAAAAATTTTAATAAAAAAAAAGTCCTTGAATGGTATCTCTTAATTTAACCAAGTAGCCTTTTAAGCTACCCCAACTTAAAAAAGTTTAATTATCAACCTGAAATACGATGTCTCATTTTTAACCACCCTTGTCTTTTTCGTGCCCCAAAGGAAAGATAAAAATGAGAAAGAATAAACGCGTTTCTCTAGAAAAAATAAATGTTTTTATGACATTGGTGTTGCTCAGTTAATTTTTCATTGGTTAAACTTTTTTTTAACAATAAAATTATCATTCATAAATATAAAAAGTTTTAAAAAAGGTCTCATTTTTACACCACTTGACTCTAATAAAAAACTGATATCTGCCAATGTATTTCTTAAGCACGTAATCTTAAATATTTCCCATGAAATGGATTTCTCTATTTAGCAATATTCGTAGCCCCACTTTAAAATTTTTGGTGTATCTATAAATAGATAATAAGATAATATCTTTTTTGAGTAAGATCCTAAATATTTAATAGACTACACAAAGCATTGAAGATAAACTTCAACAGTAACTCACTGGATGTGAATAATCAATATCATAATCTCAGACATGATATGACATATCACTGACACTTAATTATGTGGCCGTAGTTAGTTTTAATTTTAGAACTAGGTACTAGACTATTTTTTTACCATGATAAAAATTCACTCTCGAGATTAGTTGTTAACTCATCGACTAGAATTCGCTACGATAATTTTTGTGGTTTTAAAAGCTTTCAACTCTTGGTGCAAAACAATTGAGGGATGAAATAATTCCGTGAAATAATTATTTTAAGAAATACAATAATTTAATAGCAACAAAGCAGTGTTTGCTTTGTTGGTGTGTAATATACTTTAAAAACCCTTCTTGAGGGAGTACTTTCAAGTGTTTTGGTGACTTTAGTCAGGTATTTACAGTCCCTTCCAAAAATTTAAAAGTGATAGGAGGCAATCAATTTTCAAATCACAAGTTTTTTAGTCGAAAATTATAACCTATTGATTGGGATGTGTGTGATCCAGATTAAATGAATTTCCTTCGAAACTGTCGACCATATATTTTTGAGGAGCAGTGTATTTTGTGTTCAAAAATAATTTAATTATAGTATTCGATGTTACAGAGTTTAATGTGGTGGCCTTTTCTTCTAATATTGTTATGGAAAATTTCAATTTTTTGTTTATAATAAGTTTTACATATTTTTTATGTTTGCCACGCCAAGTCCAATCCATTGTTTTTCTAGAAATATTCAAATAATATTTGTATACGATTTTAAAAAATAGTGAAAATAACCATAATATTTAAGAGTTCGTTTTTATTTTGATAGACAATATTACAGTGAAACTTAATTAGAAAGTGTTTTGCTAATTTTGATTCTGAAACGGTGAAAAATGTTGATTGTAGAAAATGAAATGACTATACATATTTTTAAAATAGCCAAATTAGATTTTTTCGGTTAGATATTTTATGTTTTAAAATATCTTAATAATTCAAAACAACTTTTTATCAATAACAGGATAGATAATCCAAAAAAAGATTTTACTTCAAAATTTCTGAAACTCTTTTTAAATTAATTTCACTGTAATAGGTGTTTAATAATGTTTATTTAAAAATAAATATAATCTAAATATTTAGATTTTGAAAATTAATCTTCAATTAATTTTTATGTATAAAATAACACAGTTTTCATAAAATTTGTTGCCAAGAAGTTACTAAAATTTTCTATTGTTTATACAATATATTATATTATGATTCATTTTTTTGGGTTCGGAAAATTTTTAAGACATAATGTCTAAAGCAAATTATGTACTATAAATTTTCAACCAATTTATTTATATTAATATTTGTTTATACGCAAATGATTTAATTTAATGACATACAAGTTGCCTACCAGTAGAATAATAGCTATTTAATTTTTTTTATTAGAAGTTTTTGAGAATTTTTTATTAGTTTTCCAAAAAACGCTATAGAGTTTAATCCAAATTGCAGAAAAATTTAATTCGTTAGGAAAAAACCGAAATAATCACAAAAACATTTTTAATTTTCAGAATTTGATAATATTCAGGTTTTAAGGTATTTTGACCCAAAAATTTAAAATCTGATCTAATTCAGTTTTGAGTATGTAGTTTTTCGCCTGACATCCCGGTCACGATACTTTGAAGTCAATTGGAATGTTATTTTTGTATTATTACGAAAAAAACCCCACCCGCCTCATGTCCATTGGAAGGAATAATAATATTGAACCAATAAATAAACTCAATAAGGTAGTTTTCTTATTTTACCTACAAAGCAAAATATGAAGCTAGATTCAAAATCATAACAAAACTCGAAAATTAAATTAAACTTGATTGAAAAAAACAATAAGAGTAAAAAAAGCTCCTAAAAATTATTTTTCATTTCTATCTCTTAAAATGAAGTTTCATGTGTAATCACTATAGAGATATTAATGAATTTCGCCATTTATTCTTCACCTTTTGGTTTTATCTAAAATTTAGAATGACCACATTTTTACAGCAGTGGATTTAGGCTAAGGCCTGAGAGGCCCGGGCCTAGGGTGGCAAATTTTGAGGGGCGCCAAAATTTTCAAGATGACTAAAATTAAAAATCGATTGGGTTTTCTGCAAACTGTAAATCCAAATTTTAAAGTTTATTTTATTGCACTGTTACTATCGAAACATAGTACCATTTTGAGGGTTGAATTTCTTTGTTAAAATAATTAATCAGGCAAGTACGAAAATTTGAAATATCTAATCAAAAGATTTTGAAAACATTTTTTTTAATGCTAGCATATTATTTATTTACGAATTTATATTTTTTCATATTTTTCATTCAAAATTTAATTTTAACATTTGTTGGCGCTTTATTATAAAACAAAACATTAATTCACCATGATAAATTTTGCAAGTGTCAGTTGACTCATAAATTTTTAATTTTGCTAGCCTCATGTCACAATATATATACTGTTACAAAAGAAAAAGGGCACCATATCGTCTCGGGCCTAGGGCGTCTTCAAACCTAAATCCGCTACTGCATTTTTGCTTAACTTAATAATTTAAAAAATAATACGTCAGTTCTTCTTTGCTAAGTAAACACGTTGTGGACAGGCTCATTTTCTTTCAAAATAATATTGTTTCCTAACAGGTACTAATATTTAAAGTATTACAAATCCACGTTTATTACAAAACAAACAGTAAATCTTATTAAATTATTCAATAAATTAATAAACAATTAATAAAATAATTGAGCAAATTAATATATGTAACATTGAAATTATCATTAATTGCCAATACAAATCAAATTAATAAATAATATTATTTGCAAAAAATTATTTATTTAAATCATGAATAACATTCTTATTACATATTTAAATGCTGTACAATATGTCCGGAAACGGCGATGTGCTATGTTCATAATTTCCGGCTAATAGAATAATAATCAAAAAACTTATTAACTAAAACCTATGTGTGTATTTTTGACCGAGCGCAGTGAGGTCTATGGTATAGCAAGATGATTTTGCTCTTCGTTTACCATTCTTTGCCTGGCTATCCTTCTATCAATGTTTGTTTCGCTGGAACTTTCGAATGCATTGGCCGATTTTGATCAAATTTTTTTATACATGTTTATTACTTTCATGAAATTGTATAATTTTTGCAAAAATTTCACCACCTCCCTTGTTTTAATTGATGTGAAATAAAATAACATAAGTAGAGGAAATAAGAAAACATTTATTTGGCTAGTTTTTTTTCTATGCAATCTATGAGAAAGGAGTTTCTACAATCAATGTGACAAAAAATGGTCTATTCAAAAAGGAATATTTTGATTTTTTTTTTTTTTTTGTACAAAGAAGATGCGGTTTTTGTTTAATTTTCGAGTGCAGTCAACAGCTCACAGAACTACTAGTGTATTTATTTGTGTATGATAGAAATGATAACGAACTGTTTTTATTTTTATTCATTTATTTATTTGTATTATTATTATTATAGATGCTTGTCAAATAATGTAACCAGGGTCACTGTCAGAGTCACGTACAAAAAAAAATTTATTTAAATAATATGCTTTTTTTTTATAAATATATTATACTTCATTATATAAATGTTACCATTAATTTTTTTTTAAATCTTTATTTCCATTTAATGGAAATTAATTATAAAGTCTTAGTCTTGGTCTTGCTTATCCGATTTGAACTTTTTATAATTAATTTTTCTATGCATTATCATCATGAAGACTATTAAAAGTATAAATTATAGATAACTCACAATTAATAATTAATTCATACAACACTTTATTTCATTTCAATCATAATAACCTATATGGCTGCAACTTTACACAGTCGTAAATTTGTAATAAGTACAAACCCAATTACTGCAATTTCCTGATTAAAGAGACGACTAATGCGCGTTACTCAATGTGCTATTCTTATGTCTTGTTTCATGTTGCATGCGTGCTCTTCTCTTGCGCCGCCTGTTTGTTTGTTGTGACATTGGACTAAGCTCTATGTTTATAGTTGTGTATTTCTGTATAATTCGAAAGTGTCTATATAATACTCGTATACAAGACATTTCAATGCATTTTAATATAATGCATAAAAGACATTAGTTCTACATGAAGTTTCTGTGGTTTTTTTTTATATTTAGTATTCAAATCTTGTAATGCAAACTAAAAATTTCAAATACATAAAATGTTTTGTTCCACAATATAAACATATTGAAGTTTATGCTATTTTGACTCATGTATTTATCGGGAGCTGTTATTTTTAGCTTTGTCTGGCAGTTAGTCTGGGTCTTGCATACTTGGTTTTGGTCTCGCTCTTGCTTGTTCGATCTTGGTTTTGGTCTTGCTGATGTAAAGATAATCTTGGTCTTATTTTTATGCAATTCCATGACTTTAAGACCAAGGTCAAGTATGCTCATTACTACAGAAAATACCTATAATGGATACAAAAAAAAGTAAAATAAATAGACTTTCAATTTTTTCTTTGGTGTTATAATAGGATATCTTTTATACCCAATCATGGAGTTTTTGTAGAATTGTGTATTTAATTAATTAATATTGATGTATTTTGCAGGTGATGGTATAAAACCTTTATTTTGGGATTTAGAAGATTTAAAAAAATTATTCTTAAAAGTTAACGCAATGCCACTTATTATTAAAAAAAATTGTAGTTATTATTTGAAATACAATTGATCAATTAATTATATTATTTGTACTAAGGAAAATTTAATTACAAAATAATAGATATATTCTATTGACATCGTTTATTAGGTCAAAGCGTAAAATCTAATATTTCTTAATAGCCAATTAAAAAAACATTGTATCTATTAATGCGTATAATTTATTACATTTGTTCGATTAGATACCTATTTTTTTTAATGAATCACTGAAATTGTTGAAATATTTTCCAATAATATCTGAATACTCACACTTAAAAACTTTTTTTAACCACAAACGACTATTTCCGTTATAAATTTTATCAAATTAGTTTAGTATAAACAATATAAAAACTATCTCGCATTACTTCCAATATAATATATTTATTAATTTATATGAAAGTGAAGACCATGATTTCATCAAGCTAGTCAGATTATCAAATTAAACCGATATCTCCAAAATAATTAACTAAAGATGAGTGCTTCCGAACCATTTAGCGATGTATACATGTTATGGGGTGAAAATGACTTTAAAGGATCACTGCCATCATACCTTTAAACCCAATGTTACCTCAGAATTTGTGTACATTTTCCAACGTAAAATTTAAAAAAAAAATCGGTTAAAATTCAGCCAGGATATCGAAAAAATAAATTTTTTGAATATGGAGTAACATCCGAAACATGTCGCATAATTAGAATAAAATAAAGTGGTTAAGCAAAATGAAAAAATTGAAGAGTGTAAATTTATTTATCCAACTAACATAATTAATAATTTTTTGAACTTTATGACGTCATAAAATTTATTTTTCCTTTAAAACACGTAATTCTTATCCAGTTATGACCAACTAAGTATGTAATCCTACTAAATTTAAGTCATAGTTTTTGAATTTTTGGTTATATTAAACATATCTACAATAAATATCAAGATAGTGAGGCTCTGGCAATAATATTTCATATAAGGGTTAAAGTAAACAAATGATAAATAAAAAAAATGAAAAGTTTGACCCAAAATTAGTGGGTTCCAAAAAAAAGTTCACTCAAATCGGTTAAAAGTGGACCAAGATATCGAAAAAATAAATTTTTTGAACTTTATGACGTCATAAAATCCAAAAAATTTAATTTTGCTTTATAACACGTAATTCTTATCCAGTTATGACCAACTAAGTATGTAATCCTACTAAATTTAAGTCATAATTTTTGAATTTTTGGTTATATTAAACATATCTACAATAAATATCAAGATAGTGAGGCTCTGGCTATAATATTTCATATAAGGGTTAAAGTAAGCAAATTATAAATAATAAAAATGAAAAGTTTGACCCAAAATTAGTGGGTTCCAAAAAAAAGTTCACTCAAATCGGTTAAAATTGGGCCAAGATATCGAAAAAATAAATTTTTTGAACTTTATGACGTCATAAAATCAAAAAAATTTAATTATGCTCTATAACACGTAATTGTTATCCAATTATGACAAACTTAGTATGTAATCCTACTAAATTCAAGTCATAGTTTTTGAATTTTTGGTTATATTAAACATATCTACAATAAATATCAAGATAGTGAGGCTCTGGCTATAATATTTCATATAAGGGTTAAAGTAAGCAAATTATAAATAATAAAAATGAAAAGTTTGACCCAAAATTAGTGGGTTCCAAAAAAAAGTTCACTCAAATCGGTTAAAATTGGGCCAAGATATCGAAAAAATAAATTTTTTGAACTTTATGACGTCATAAAAACCAAACAAAATTAATTTTGCTCTATAACACGTAATTGTTATCCAATTATGACAAACTTAGTATGTAATCCTACTAAATTTAAGTCATAATTTTTGAATTTTTGGTTATATTAAACATATCTACAATAAATATCAAGATAGTGAGGCTCTGGCTATAATATTTCATATATGCGTTAAAGTAAGCAAATTATAAATAATAAAATCGGTTAAAATTGGGCGAAGATATCGAAAAAATAAATTTTGTTAACTTTATGACGTCATAAAAACCAAACAAAATTAATTTTGCTCTATAACACGTAATTATTATCCAATAAGTACAAACTTAGTATGTAATCCTACTAAATTTAAGTCATAATTTTTGAATTTTTGGTTATATTAAACAAATCTACAATAAATATCAAGATAGTGAGGCTCTGGCAATAATATTTCATATATGCGTTAAAGTAAGCAAATTATAAATAATAAAAATGAAAAGTTTGACCCAAAATTAGTGGGTTCCAAAAAAAAGTTTACTCGATTCGGTTAAAATTGGGCCAAGATATCGAAAAAATCAATTTTTTGAACTTTATGACGTCATAAAAACCAAACAAAATTAATTTTGCTCTATAACACGTAATTATTATCCAATAAGTACAAACTTAGTATGTAATCCTACTAAATTTAAGTCATAATTTTTGAATTTTTGGTTATATTAAACATATCTACAATAAATATCAAGATAGTGAGGCTCTGGCTATAATATTTCATATAAGGGTTAAAGTAAGCAAATTATAAATAATAAAAATGAAAAGTTTGACCCAAAATTAGTGGGTTCCAAAAAAAAGTTCACTCAAATCGGTTAAAATTGGGCGAAGATATCGAAAAAATAAATTTTTTGAACTTTATGACGTCATAAAAACCAAACAAAATTAATTTTGCTCTATAACACGTAATTGTTATCCAATTATGACAAACTTAGTATGTAATCCTACTAAATTTAAGTAATAATTTTTGAATTTTTGGTTATATTAAACATATCTACAATAAATATCAAGATAGTGAGGCTCTGGCTATAATATTTCATATAAGGGTTAAAGTAAGCAAATTATAAATAATAAAAATGAAAAGTTTGACCCAAAATTAGTGGGTTCCAAAAAAAAGTTCACTCAAATCGGTTAAAATTGGGCCAAGATATCGAAAAAATAAATTTTTTGAACTTTATGACGTCATAAAAACCAAACAAAATTAATTTTGCTCTATAACACGTAATTGTTATCCAATTATGACAAACTTAGTATGTAATCCTACTAAATTTAAGTCATAATTTTTGAATTTTTTGTTATATAAAACATATCTACAATAAATATCAAGATAGTGAGGCTCTGGCTATAATATTTCATATAAGGGTTAAAGTAAGCAAATTATAAATTAAAAAAAAGAAAAATTTGACCCAAAATTAGTGGGTTCCAAAAAAAATTTCACTCAAATCGGTTAAAATTGGGCGAAGATATCGAAAAAATAAATTTTTTGAACTTTATGACGTCATAAAAACCAAACAAAATTAATTTTGCTCTATAACACGTAATTATTATCCAATAAGGACAAACTTAGTATGTAATCCTACTAAATTTAAGTCATAATTTTTGAATTTTTGGTTATATTAAACATATCTACAATAAATATCAAGATAGTGAGGCTCTGGCTATAATATTTCATATAAGGGTTAAAGTAAGCAAATTATAAATAATAAAAATGAAAAGTTTGACCCAAAATTAGTGGGTTCCAAAAAAAAGTTCACTCAAATCGGTTAAAATTGGGCCAAGATATCGAAAAAATAAATTTTTTGAACTTTATGACGTCATAAAAACCAAACAAAATTAATTTTGCTCTATAACACGTAATTATTATCCAATTATGACAAACTTAGTATGTAATCCTACTAAATTTAAGTCATAATTTTTGAATTTTTGGTTATATAAAACATATCTACAATAAATATCAAGATAGTGAGGCTCTGGCTATAATATTTCATATAAGGGTTAAAGTAAGCAAATTATAAATAATAAAAATGAAAAGTTTGACCCAAAATTAGTGGGTTCCAAAAAAAAGTTCACTCAAATCGGTTAAAATTGGGCCAAGATATCGAAAAAATAAATTTTTTGAACTTTATGACGTCATAAAAACCAAACAAAATTAATTTTGCTCTATAACACGTAATTGTTATCCAATTATGACAAACTTAGTATGTAATCCTACTAAATTTAAGTCATAATTTTTGAATTTTTGGTTATATTAAACATATCTACAATAAATATCAAGATAGTGAGGCTCTGGCTATAATATTTCATATATGCGTTAAAGTAAGCAAATTATAAATAATAAAAATGAAAAGTTTGACCCAAAATTAGTGGGTTCCAAAAAAAAGTTCACTCAAATCGGTTAAAATTGGGCGAAGATATCGAAAAAATAAATTTTTTGAACTTTATGACGTCATAAAAACCAAACAAAATTAATTTTGCTCTATAACACGTAATTTTTATCCAATTATGACAAACTTAGTATGTAATCCTACTAAATTTAAGTAATAATTTTTGAATTTTTGGTTATATTAAACATATCTACAATAAATATCAAGATAGTGAGGCTTTGGCTATAATATTTCATATAACATTAAACTTTTTGAAAAATTTTCGAAACAGGTAATGTATCGTCTGATAGCATTGAATAGCGTTAATGATTTGTTAGAATCTTTTATATATTGGGAGTACCCACATATTTTAGAAAAGAAGAATTGTATATATCACAGATTAAAATTCTTCGACTGCCATATATCCTCCATATACAGATTGGGATCCAAACTTATTTATGGAAAATAAAGCAACTTTTGACAACCGCTTCTTCATCTGTTTTGTTGGAAAGGAGATGTCCTTAGAGTGATATCATGATAAAGAAACCAAGATTTAATGCCCCTAAGGAGAGAGAAGGTGAAAAAACAGTTTTTAGTGATAAAATTTCAAAGTAAAGTAAAAAATTATTTTAAATTTTTCTTCTGACCAATTACCTTTGTCGGTGTCAATTTTATCCTTAGCTAAAATTGATTGGTTGGCGTCGAAAGGTAATTGGTCTCAAGTAAGATTAAAAATAAATTATTTTTTACGTTTAGTTCATTTTTTTGAAGGTGGTTCTTTTTTGTTTAAATAAAAATTTTGCTAATGAATAAAATGATATCTCGTATATAGAGGAAACAAATATCGACTTAAATACTAAAAACAAATCGATTATCGGTTCAATATGATTCTTCTATTTTTGTTATGGTTTTTTTTCCACAATGACTAATTTATCTTTTTGTTTTTTTAATGATATTAAAACATTTTTTTTGTTACCTTTAAATCACTTTGAGAATTAAATGTACCTATGTTGAATTCTCTCATATCGAATATTTATAAACATTTTTTTGTTGCTGGTGTTTGTTTATTTTGTATAAGATACTTACAGATAGTTATTTCTTCTAAAACATATAATTCTTTTTTTGTTTAAATGAGTGATTATTGGAGACATCGTTCCGTTACTATTTTAAAGATATCTCTCTAAATAATAGCGGTTTTAGTAATTAAAATAACAAAATACACATATCTAAAGTAACCTAAAATAAAGAAAACATAAATAACAATATAATGAAGTTAAAATATTAAGATATTAAGTTAAAACATATTGTTTTAGAAAATAGTTTTACTTCCGAATTTTATCTACGATATCTGCTCCGATTTGGCTCCGATTTCAAAAATGTTTGTATATATCGGTGATTTTTTCCTATCCGTCTATCTGTGAAACTCACATCGAAATTTGCATGAACGCGCGTAACTTCATAATTGCTTGACCAATATTTATAAAATTTTGGTCAACAATAGTGAAGGTGTTCGGGATGGTTCCATTTTTGAAAAATTTTATATATCTATTACCGTTCCGAGAATTTATTTTTTGAAACTTGCTTCCTTTCGTACACTTAAATGCTGATATTTTGTGAACCGTTTATCCGATTTTGATATAATTTTATTTGTAAATGCGTGATATAGGTTTAAAATTGCAACGAATAAACGGGTATACAACTAAGTTTATATAACTATAATCATCAATTGAAATTATGAGTTCATTTCATACACTTTTTCCACTCTCTTGTATCTGCCAAACTGAAAAAATAATAAAATACACTAATTTTATTTAAGCGTGGAAGTTTTAGGCCGTCGCGTTTTTTGTTTATTTGAGTATACATCTGATTGTAGACATTTATAAGATGCCTTGAATGGGCTATATTTGATAACCATTAACGTGCTACTTTCTAAAAATTCTGATGTTCTCTAATAACCAAAAACTTTAAAGTAAGCTTCATTTTTAGCTATTCCTTAAAGCTTATAGTAATGTTATTTTTTAAATGATAGGTCTATAAATCTTAATCCATTAGTCTTTTTTCGTCAAGATAATAATTGTCTAGTTTAATTTGGAACTGCTCGAATTACTAAAGATGGAATAGCATAAAATTTGACAACATTTTTTAATAGCATAAAATATTACTACAACTATAATAGTTTTCTTTTGTAAAATCATAGTTATCTTCCTCATTGAAGCCACCTAACAATTTCATTAGAAACAATGATTCATAATATTAACAACCTAGAGAAAATAAATAAGGAATTTCCATAACTTTTTTCCACATTATGTTTATTTTAGGTAATATTTATTTGCATTAACTTAAGAGTATTTCAGTATTGTTTAAGTAGGTATAATTTGTAGACTGTAGTCGTGATTGAGTCTACAATACCCCTGAGTTGATATCTTTTGTAACGTCCAGAGCATTTGTTTTGGCGAATATATTCTTGATACAAATATGCTCTTGATTTTTTCTTCATAAGTTTGAAATTTAAGTTTTATTAAAATTGGGTATCTAAATGACATATTTACCCATCAAAATCTTGGTCATTTTAATTTTTAACTTGAGATAATTCGGCAATTTTGCTATCATAATACACATACTATATCACATTATTTAGCAGTAGTTTTGGTTCCAATTGAAATCAAAAAGTTTATCTCAAAATAGAAAAATAAGCTATATATACTAATTTTATAAAACTTCCGAAGGAACAGATAAAAAACTTTTATCTTATCATAATAGGGAAGATAAAAAATTATGTTATTTTACCCACCAAAATGTGAAACTAGGCTCAATATCAAATAAAATTCGAAAATTAAATTAAAATTGATTCAAAAACGAATAAGTTATAAGCTCTTAAAGATTGTTTTTCGTCTCTTGCAAAAAAAGTTTTATGGGTTACGATAAACGGTATTTTTCTATAGAAAAATCGCACAATAAAATTTTTAAATATTAATATTATAATTTATATAACATTTTTATTCACAATCAACTCATTTGTGCATACTAACATTATTTATCTTAAATTTTGAAGGAAAGTGTATATAAGTGTATATATCACCTCTATGTATAATTACTGTGGTTGTGAAAATTTATTACGTCATTTATGCAAATCTTCTTCTTTGTTTAATTAAAAATTTTGAACCTCCATATTTTGGCTATTTTGTGAGATTTTTCAAGAATAACTTCTAATTCATATTACTAAAGACGCTCAATTCAATTCAAGTGATAAAAAAATTTCTACTATTACCTATTCTATTTTTTTTTTTAATTCTTAATTTTATGGCGGAAACGCAAGGAAATTATTTTATGTAAACTATGAATACAGAAATTAATAACTATTATTTTTCCTTGCATTTCCACGTATCGTCAGACTCAAAAAACCGAAAAATCTCACCGTAGTACAAAAACATAATTATGTTGATTTACTGTTTGAGTTTAATCTCAATACACCAGTGATATAAAGTTTGAATTTCAACATTTATGTAGTATTTTATGTCCTCTCTGTTCAAATATTCAAAGTTAAACAAGTAAAAGAGCATTTCACTGTTTCGGTGGACATTTTCGTGCCAACTGGTTTGTGTATATTCAACACCGGCCAACTCCAGCACCATTTAAGTATCGTTTGTGGTTTCCTTGTGATTGTGTCGTGGTGTGTCCCACTTTAAAAAATCATAAGAAATATATAGTGTCCAATATTAAATGTATCATTTACAAAATTGAAATCTATTAAAAATAAATTTCCCCAACCAAAAAAACTATATAAAATTATGAAATATGGGTAAACAAAGATACCCAATTAAGTTAACGATGATTAATATGCATGATGACGCTAATTAGAGTCAAAATGAAAGTAGGTCAAATTCACATCTGTCATGTTCTTGAGCACTAACAGCAATTCCTGGAATTTGTTTGCTCGTTACAATGAGTCGACTAGGTTTCTTGTTATCTACTGGCAAATCAATAATAAATAATCGGAAGAAAAATTGTAAAAAAAAAAAGTTTATAAAAATCCCCACAAATGAAGTTTGATGTTTTTTTTTTTTTATAAGCAGACTACTTATTTTAAGCAGGAATTAGATGAAAGTGAGACGAATACGCAATATTATACACAGTAAAAAATTATATTTGCACCAAAAACAGTTTGTTTTAAAAATTAGTGTTTAGATTTTTGTGTGTTAATTTGTCACTATTCTTATATTTCCAGATTTTTAACATTAAAACAATGGATTGGAAATTTGCATGATACAAGTTTTGCCGTATTTCAATCGAAATATAAAGCTACACTCAAAATCATAACATAACTTAAAAATTAAATTAAAATTAACTCAAAAACAATGAAGTTATATGCTATTAAAGATTATTTTCCATCTTACTCTTGAAAACGATTGAAAGCGATGCTTTACATATAATATACCAAATTACGTCACAATGCATACATTCCCTTCTTTGTTTAATTAGAAATTTTGAATGGCCATATGCTTATTTTTTAAGATCTAAAGTTAACTTCAGATGCATGTTCACGAAGTAAAGATGTTTTAGTTGAAGTAATAAAAATAGCAAATCCAGTATCTTACTAATTCCCAGTTAACCTCACTTTTGTCTCATAATAAGTTTGCTACATAAAAAAACTTAAAATCAATAAAGTAATTTTCCTAATAAACATTAAATATTTCTTTATTTTAAATTCATTACCTAACTTGTTGAAACGCAAATAATAATTGATTTTGTGTTATAAATTCAACATATTTTTTTGCAGTGTGGATCATTTTATGGAACTATTAATTTTTTGTGCATCATTTCTAACACCTAAATTGTGTTGCTTTTACATTGTGTATAATGTTGTCCTAACATAGATTCAACGACTAATTTTAATGGCAATAGCCTGTAATGTATTCGTCATAAAGTAAAGTATATAATAGTCTTGTATTTAATCTACAGACCTTAAAAAATCTTATCGCTTGCTAGCCATCAACAAACAAGATTTACTTATACTATACTATTACATATACTAAAACTAATTATGTACAATATGTTGTGTTGATATACCGAATTCAATTTATATTTATATTCCAAGTACTTCCTCATTTAATTAAATCTCATCAAATTGAATGAATAGATTTAATAATAATTTCGTTTAGTACGAGTACAAAACTAAATTAACTGACCTCTTTTTTGTTTATATAAGTGTAGTAAATAATGTTTATATGTTGTTCATTTATTAAATCAGTTTATTTATTTATATTTAATGTCCGTTGAATCAATCTTTAAGGAAGTACGAGCACCAAGGCAACTTTTGATAAAAGGCTTGATTTTTTTTTAATACAAAGTTTAAATATGTCTAAACAAATTCCAAAAATTTGAAGGAGATTGCCCGATCATTTAAATAAATAATTAACTTTAAAGTTGAGCAATTTAACATTGGTCTTATGGGGTAACCTTCAAACATTGATACATTTCTGTATTTTTCTCGTAAAACTGTCGGTGAATATTTTTAAAAAACTTATGGATGAAAGTAAATATATTAGTGATAAATTTAATTCAAAAACATTTACACTTGCCCGACTAATTAAAGTGTATTAATTAAAAGAAAAATAAATGCCGCCACTAGCCAATGTTAAATGTATATCTATATATTGAAAAAAATCATATGGTTACTGCGTTCCCCTTACCGCGCTAGAGTCGATACCTATCCCCACACCGCCTGGCGCTCGTACTTCCTTAATGAAAGTTTTAATTTATTATTTCTTGGATTTGAATGAATCAAAATATCTTTAATTTTCAATAAATGTACTATAAATGAGAAAAAACTATACATAATAGTCCGAATTTGAACATAAATCTATCCAAACCGCGACAGAGGAATTACTGGTAATTATTTTTACTTTAATGTAGCTAATATTTATTAACAACTAACACTGACAACTAACAGAGTTAATTGTTTAGATACTCGACATATGAATTTGCGGCGAATCTAAACAGTTTTCGAACAAATGTTTCCAACAAAAGTTGCTTGTTTTGATAAAACAAATAATTTTTCTCTTTGGATCTTTCTTTTCCCATGACGATCCTTGATTCAATTTTTGGATCTTTAATGGATTCATGGATTCATTAGATCCAATGGACCGATTTTGCTCATTCACGAACTTAATCCTATTTTTTATGTCTTCAGTACGTCACCAAAATTTCAACTCGTTGTGTCTTTTCGTTTTTGTAGCTATCTTGGTGACGGGCGAACGGACATTCGAAAATTGACTAATTAGATGATTTTTTGAACACCTATACTAAAATTTTGTTTGTGCCTTCAATATTTACTGGTGTTACATTCATAGCGCTATATCACCAGCACCATAATTTTTTTATGAGATGTTTCTAGAATGAAACCATCCTGGGCATCTCCATTATTTATAAAAATTTATTATTATACGTTCAGTGGTTTAGAAGTTATGAGCCTGAATATTTATCACGAACGTAAAACCGAATTTACTCAGTAAGTTTTAAAACGTCAACTTATATACTAATTTTTGAAATCGGAGTTAAATAATTTTGTTTAAAATCAGCCACAGTGTTTGTAATGTTACTGTAGACGAGGAAAGGTTACTTACACACTACTACACCACTCATGTATGCGTATACTCACCTACTGTTAAACTAGTATATAACTCAAATTTAAGACTGCCAATCGACTTCAAATTTTAATAGTAATTGTATCGTAATACCATTAATGACTATACAAAAATTTAGAATTTTCTAACACTATGCCTTCAACATCACAAACTACCTTGACAGATTTACTAATTTTCGTTCAGTTTTTTTTTCAAGCAAATAACATGTTTATTAACCGACTCCAAAAAAAGGAGGATGTTCTCAATTCGACTCTACTTTTCTTAATGTTTGTTACCTCAGAACTTTTGACTAGGTAAGCCGATTTCGATGATTCTTTATTATTTATCAACCAATTAATTACCTTTCAAATTCGGTGCAAATCGTATCGTTAGCTGAAAAATTATTTTTTAATTTTTAATTCATTTTTATGAATTCGGTTCTTTTTTGTTTAAAAATTTTGTATTTGAAATTAACTATTACTGTATACTAATTTTTTATAGTTGCGAATCAAATTTTCAATTTTCTAATTAGTGCATAACGTCAATGCAAAAACAAAAAAATAGAAACTTATGTACTAAAAATATGAAAATGACATAAATCTGTCATGGAAATTAAAATTGAAATAGAGAGATATTATCAACACCAACATCAAAAAAGCTATAAATAATTAATATAAAATTGCGAGACAACTGTAAATTGTCATTATAATTAATCATATTTTGGCAATCATTTTTAACTTTGATATTATCATTTGTTACAAGAATAACGTCATTTTGTATCGTTTCAATTTTCGTTTCATTGATTTGCAAAAAATATATTAACTGTTTCAAAGAAAAATATTGTTTTGTCCTGAAAATTTTATAAGAAATTTTGAGATAGATATGCACTTATATGTATGTCTACTTGTTTGTTTTTCTAAATACTTTGCCGAAATTGCTTTTAATAAACTGGAAAAATTTATACTAATTTTAAGTAGAATAAATAAGGGATATAATTTATATGGAAAAATTTTTATTATTGTAGGCCCCAATGTGCTTATAGTAATAATAATTGACTTAAATGTGTACAAATATTTCTGTGACAAATTTCTATTGAGATCTTATTAATTAATATTTTTGGAGTGCACAAAATTTTTGCTTCAATAAATCAAACAATTTATCTTAATTTAGGCAAAATAAATTATGGGGCAATTTAACATATAATTTAACCCCCCGAGATTTCCGTCTAACTCTCTCCACCGAGAAACTGGGTATCCTACGATACGTGATTTCGACCCCCAGACGTTGTTTTTCAGGAAGAGATTCCGTATGCTGCACAATTTCTCGTTGTTTTTAAGATACTTATTTAAGTTAGTTATAAAGATGGCTTATCCATCCAATTAGGTTAAGTATTTGATATCAATGGTTTTTTATTATTTAACTTTTTCCATTTTTTTAAACGATGTAATGGAATATTGTAAATCTCGATGTAAATAGTATTTCATATGAGATATTATAGATAAAGGTTAGGCTAAGTTCTCTAGGTTTAGATATTAATGTGAAGTATAAACGTAATTTGACGACAAATAAATACTTTTGAATTAAAAAATATAATATAATAAATTAAGAAAATTTGTTATATAAGCAATGTAAAAATATTTATCTGAAAGTTTTATAAAATAAACTTTATTACCTATAACTGGTTAGTAATTGAAATAATGAATAAACAAATCATTGGTCTGCTACACAAGGGCCATATCTACACTTTTTTTTTTACTAGTGTTTACCGCTAATTTTTATTGACGTAAATTATGATGAATTAACCATTAATTAATGTTAAATATGCTCTAAATGGCTTCATATACAACTAATTAATTTGTATAAAATTTTTCCATAGACGAATATATAATTTACCCAATAGGTTGTTTGCGCAAATTGTTTGATGATACAATGAATCGAACTACATGTTAAAAGCAGTATTTGGCAATTAGTTCGAGGAAAGATGACTAAATAAGCGTCTTCTTTCTTTTGATTTAAAGTTAGATACTCAAACTTGGAAAAAAATTACTTACAGCTTTAAATTCTTCAGTTACTTACTGGATTATTTTAATTGACTTCAAACAAAATTGGTTATAAATTCGATCCGCCTGCCTGTAATATTGTTGGAATTTGTATGTGGCTTCACAAAATATGAATGTGGCTTCTAAAAGATGATTAATTGGACTAATTATCGTGCAAAGTATTGTTTGTAAAAAATTCCATTGCCCACAAGTCAAATTGTGGAAATTCTTGTGATAAATTATTTTTTGAAGTCGAAGTCACTCATAGTTTTGGATAAAAATTAATTCGCTATTTAAGTATGTAGTTTTGAAGTAAATTCTGTTTTTTTTTCCGCAATATTTGGATTTTTTATTTTAACAAGTGAAGATAACAACTAACAGAATTGATTGTTTAGATACTCGATATTTAATTGAATTTAATTGTTTTGATTATTTTTAATTAGCATTCATAAAATACTATAAATATTCAGTCTATACAGTTATATATGTATAATAATAATATGTATTATTATTACCTATGTGTTTATTAGCCAAATTTGACCTAAAATTGTGGAGATCTCAAACAATTTGCGACAAAAAAAAAACTATTTTTGTATTTGAACTTTTCTACTATCTTCTATGGTTTAAAAGTTGGGTTAAAGATTCATTGGATCCAATGGACTGATTTTACTCATTCACGAAAATAAACTCACTTTTAATGTTTTGAATACGTCACCAAAATTTCAGTTCGCTATCTCTTTTTGTTTTTGAATTATCGTAATGACGGGCGGGCGCACGGATTGTCGGAAATTAAGTGTTTTAATGGACTAATTCGGTGTTTTAATGATCACCAATACTAAATTTTGATTATGCGGTCAATATTTAGGTTGTATACAAACCTTAGATTAAAATTAATATACTCTGACATATTATGTAGGTCGAATATAAAATTCATAAATTTTAGCGGTAGATTGTTATATTTCATTTCAGCTTTCTTTAAACATCCTTGAATTAATTCTATTTTGTAGGTCAAACGTAAAAGCATGGCGCCGAAAGTATGTATTTCCCTTACATCAGACACAAACCAATTATTATCAATTAAATTTCCATTCTTTTTTTATTGGTAAAAGAATGATTAATCCTTTAATTATTGTTTGTAATTATATTTGAAAAAAAAAAAAAACTAAAACTATCCAATACTTTCACCTGATTGTATATAAAAAAAAACCAAACATAATTGAATACATTATCTTATGGAATAAATAGCAACCATGTAAAGTTACGATTACAGACGAAATATCAAATTACAGGATGCACGTATTCAAAGAGAATTTCATTTGAAATAAATATGATATTTTTAATGCATTCAAGAAAAAAAAAACAGGTATTATTACAATTAAGATTATAAAATCATACTACAATCATACAGGGCCGTAATATAGGTTTATTTGTTGTGATAATTAAACTGCAAACTTTTATGGTAGAGGGATTTACTCGAGCGCTGTTAGGAAGATGGTACGAAGGAAAAAAGGTCATATGATGTATGCTGCGGTGTAGTAAGTGAGTACAGTCTTTCAAATATGTCACCTGGGCATACTCAAGCGTGTTAAATATTGATATAACTCCCAGGTGTCGCTGAAGACGAAAGTATCTTAATCTGCTGGTTTTCATGGTGGATATGGTCGTACGGATGGGTTAAGAATAGTTTGTAAAAAATTTGCTCGAGTGCTTCAGATATTCATAGGAGAAGATAAATTAACTTAAACGAGGCTGCCATACAAACACTGACAATTCGTCACATCCGAAAGCTCGTGGCAACTATTGAAAAATGTAACTATTCTGATCGTCTGCTGCATACGCGAGGCACCATATAGAGGGTTAAAATTAAGTGGAGGAACTCAACAAACGGTAAACTATCTTCCATATCTTAATCTGACGCGCTCGAGTAAATTTAAAAATAATTATATGTCTTATAAAAATTGTATAATGTATCAAAATGATTGGTTCGATTTGTTTTTATGTGCACTTAAACAAAGCTTGTTTTAAAAAAATGTTTTCTCTCTTGATTTTTTTTTTCCAGACTTCAGCTACTTTCAGCTATATAGCCATTAACCAAATGGGGTTTATTATTATTTTTATACAACAACAGTACACAGTACTGCTAGGTGGTCACCCATCCTGACTGTGACTGCTGTTGCTTAACTTTATTGATTGGTCAAGGTCAGTCCGGGGTCTCTCTCTTAATTAAACAATCTTTTTTTTTTTTTACTTTCCGAAAGATATATTTTCTTTGTCTGTAGTCAATTGATTTGGTGTCATAAAAGGAAGTGGTTGTAATTTTGCTTGTAAAATTCGATTGACCTAAACAAATAAAAAAAACATCAAAAATATTGAAAAATTTTGATTTCCATTATTTTTTTGGATTTTTTCGGTAATTGGTTAAATTTAAATGTGTAAATTAAATTAAATTGAATTTATACTTTTTACTACGTCTCTGTTTTCATTCAATTTCCTAGAACTATTTGCTATAATTATAGCAAACTTCAGTTAAAAATTTTTTTTACTCTATTCATCGAATTTTTTTTCTCTTTTAGTATAATTTCAAGCGGTACATTTCTTTATTGAACGAATTGAGTATTTAAAAACATTGGAATCAATTAAATTTATTTAAAGAAATCGGAATAATTAATTATTTTTAATAGTTCAAGAGAATATTTTTTTTTTAAAATTATTTCATCGCGTATTAAGGGGTTACATGGGTTTCGTCGGGTAAAAAAAGACCTATTTTCAATATTTCTTTTTCTATGTAAAAAATTATTTATTTAATTCAAACTTTTTTCTGTCTTATAGATACATATTTAAAGAATAATTTCTGAAATTTTCAAAAAAAAAAAATTAAAACTCCTCCTTTGTGACGTCATTTCCGGTGACCCCTCGGGAAAAAAGTGCGTCCGCGTTGTCAGCATAACTCCTTACAAAATCATTTAAAATGAAAAAACCAAAACATGTGTTTTAGTTAAGACCATAAACTCGTGCTTGGACGAAGGAAAAAAAAAAAAGTAAAAATTGGAATTTTGGCAGACATTTCTCCAAAAAAATGAAAATTTCGGTCAAATTTGCTTGACATTTTATTTATTTTTAAACAGTTGTAATTGAAAAAAAAAAAATTCCTTCGTCCAAGCACGAGTAAATTGTATCTCAAACACCTGTGTAAAATTTCATCAAGATCGGTTGAGTAGTTTTCGAGAACATTTGACAGCCGACTTTGAACACACGGTTCCGAGAAAAACGCGTTCAAAGTTTTGAGTAGCAATAAAAGTGGAAAAAAAAATGTTTTTTACAGTGAATCGTCGATTCCTGGACCATAAAGTAAAGATCCTGCAGCAGTTGCAATGTCCAGGGCATCCTTTTGCTCCTGTCGATGACGAATTCTGGCTTCACGAGTCTCGCTCGCAGCTGCTCACTATACCTGAGGCGCGCTGACCCTTCTATACCTAACTTGGAGCGCACACCTTCCAAAGGCTGTATCTCCAAAACTATTATTCGGATCGACTTGAAAATAGGACAATATTCTTGAGATGTTGTAGAAATTAATGAGCCAAAAAAAAATTCATCGATTTTTTGAACCCACGAAACCCATGTAACCCCTTAACTATTCAAATACGAAATAAGATATTCTAAAATAATTTGCAGTATTACAAAATTTCATATAATAATATTATATCGAATTATATAATAACTATTCTTGCATTTCTGATACATTTTATTTATAACTGCACTTATTGTGTAGTCAATAACTAGTCAGTAACATCAGTAAATTTGAACTGTTATAATTATTAACATTGTTAAAATGCAACTGCATGTCATAAAAATTTCAGCACTCTATCTGTATTTGATTCTGCACGGTCATGAACACGGGCGGGCGGATGCACAAAAGTCGTAAATTTTGAAAAAAAATATTAGAGTGGATATTTTTTCTTGACTTTCAGAGGGAGTCTAAATCCAAGAAGTTGGGACTTTATGTATTCGTCTCCGGTCGCAATATCTCTCCGAAAAATACAAATTTAACTGTATTTTCATTTCTGCTCATTTCAAAAAATTGATCAGAATCAAAATTGTAGAAACATGATCAGTTTTTATTTATTTTTTTAAATTTTAACTTCTTTCTATAGATTATATTCTAAAAGATAGTCTTAGGTAAAGAAGATAGAACAGACTTAAAAAATTATTTTTCCCTGTTTGTTCTAATGGATTTCCCTTGAATGGATTTTCAACAGTAAAACTTATGGCTGATAAAAACATAGGACAAAGAATAATATTTCATATAAATGACTTACGAAAATTCTGTTTGATTGTTTTGGAAAATTTTCTGTCTAGTAACTGTGAAAAATATTGGACAAACTTTTCTTTTGCAAAAATTGCAAATCGTTTTTTGTATTTTATTTTTTGGTTTGTTACCTCAAGACTTTCGGTTCAGTTCGGTTCAGTTTTTTAGTAATGATTTTTTTAAATTTGAAAT
This sequence comes from Chrysopa pallens, assembly GCA_020423425.1. Classification (NCBI taxonomy): domain Eukaryota; kingdom Metazoa; phylum Arthropoda; class Insecta; order Neuroptera; family Chrysopidae; genus Chrysopa; species Chrysopa pallens. The sequence continues at coordinate 24,932,261 of CM035593.1, read as the reverse complement.
CTGGTACTTCTCGTATGGACTCATTTCAATTTGGTCCAGCTCTGATGTCCCTAAGGGGAGAGAACAGGCAAAAGCAAGTTTTAGTCATATGTGTATTAGCGGATAACTTCGTCGCTTCAGAATCGATTTTGATGATTCTTGTTTTTTTTAGAGATAATCTAAGGGTGGTAAGGGAGAAGGAAAAAAAACAATTTTAAGTGATTACTCTCATCCAAATGCAAAATTGGTCATGGTTTTATACGACACTCAAAAGTAAAAAATGAAAAATTTTTAAACAAAATCAACTTTTTAAAAATTAATTAAAAAGTACAAAATAATTTTAAATTTTTTCTTGTGACCAATTACCTTTCGAAGTCAGTGCCCATCTTAGACATAGCTAAAAAATTAAATGGTTGGCATTGGCTGAGAAAGGTAATTGGTCATAAAAGAAAAATTTAAAACTATGTTTTATTTTTTAGTTCACTTTTTTGAAGGCGGTTCTTTTTTGTTCAAAAAAAATTTTTTTTTAACATAATTGATAATTTATGAATCGATTTTTTGAATATTCTGACTACTATCGTCTAACTTAATAACCATAAACTTAAATCGGTGCTAATATATTATGTTCGCAAATCAATATCCACTGGCAATTTAGTATGCCTTATATTTATCAACACACACCGTATGTCAATCATAAATTGTGAAGGTATTGTAAAAAGAATTTAATTGTGAAACCTTACTAAAAGAAATACTGTTAAAACCATTGTAAAACAATAGTTTTTGAACTATATATCAGTCAATAGGTCATGTCTTCTGGTTATTATTCATTGTAATATATATATATATATATATATATATATATATATATATATATATATATATATATATATATATATATATATATATATATATATATATATATATATATATATATATATATATATATATATATATATTCTAATTATTAAATGTGTGAGATTACTTCTAGAGTCTGTTGTACATGTAGACATTTGAAATGATATTTATTTATTTGTAATAGATTTATATTTGATATCAAATTCTTATTATTTATTGTATGTATATTCATTTACAATTATAAAGAAAGCAATAAACTTCATCTTGTTTTGATCATGAATTGTAATAAATTCGATTTATTCGATTGATGAAAGTTTTGAGATAAGAATTACTATTGTTATATTTAATTCCGTGTTTTAAAATAAGGTGATTTTTCTAACCGACTTCAAAAAAGAAGATTAAATTCCACTGTATTGTTTTTACTACAGAACTTTCGACTGGTTGAACCGATGAACCGATTATGATGATTATTTTTTTATTTGAGGGCTTCCCGGGCAGTTCCATATTAATTTGATCAAGTTCCTAAGGAAAAAGAAAGGGCAAAAACAATTTTTAGTGATATTTGGGTTTGCGGATAACTTCGTCGTTATTGAACCGATTTTGATACTTTTTTTTGTTTGGAAAGAGATATTTCAAGGTGATCTGAATTTTTAAATTTTTAAACTGATCTGAATTTTTAAATTCATAATTTTGTAATAATTTTTAATTAAATATTTTCAAAATAAATGTTTCTTATTGTAGAGTCCTGAAGAAGTCGACAAAGTTGATGAAACGTTGATGAAATAAAATCCCGATATTAATTAAAACATTGTTTTACAAATATTTAAATAAATATTCTTATTTGACAAAATAAAATGATATTTTGAAATTTCGGTAGCCGAAATCAATTCATCAAAAATTACATTTACAATTAATCTCTCACCTGTAATATTAAATACCTATATACTCTATATAAAAGAATCTTTTACAATCCAAACCAGTAACTCAATATCAAAGTATCAACTACATAGTTGTGAAGTTAAAGTGAAAGCTAAATAAATTAATGACATTATATCATATTTTAAAATATGTTAATATTTATTTTATAATAATATTGAACTGTTCATATTATTATATGGATAGAGAGTATGACTATTGAATTTTTAATATACTTATGTTTGGTTTTGGATCCGGTCTGCTCCTATTTTTATAAATTAATTTTATTTTTTTATTATATTTATTTGTGTATTTTTAATTAAAAAGATATTATTATAGTACTGATTAACGATATATTTCGTATAATAAAGAATATGGTGTGAAATACTCATAAGACCTTCATCTAATGTTTCATTTATCATAAATCCATCGTATTTGGGAGAAGTAATTCGATAGAGTTAAGCTGTGTGTGTATTTCTTTATTCTTATTGGCACAATGAAAATAATATTTCGAAAAGAAACAAAATCTAATGAAGAAAAGTATCTTTTCGCTCGAACTGAGAAAGAGTTTTTTCCAATAAACGATAATTGGCTAGGGTCATCATTTGAGTCAGAGTATTCATAAGAAAGAAAATCATACATATTGTCAAAGACAAAATGCCTTCAGATAAATGAACTAAAAAGTAAAAAATTATTTTAAATTAAACAATTTTATAAATAATTTCCTTGTGACTAATTACCTTTCTCAGTTGGTGTCAACGAATCAAATTTTTAATTACTGATACGACTGGTGCCGACTTCGAATAGTAATAGGTCACAAGAAAATTACTTTAAAAAGTTTTAATATACAATAATTTTTCATTTTTTTGAAAGCGGTTATTTGTCTTTTTCTTAGAAAAAATGTTTATTTTTTATTCCCCTTTATTAAGGCTGGAATTTTTTCTTCAAATTAATATGGGACCACTTTGAAGTTGAACTGAATCCAACGCAAAACTTTTAATATCGGCCCATTAACAAAAAAGCATGCGCGAACAAATTAAAAAATAAATAAAATAAAACAGACGAATTGATAGCGTCTTCTTTTTTTGAAGTTGGTTAAAAAATAATAACATTTTTGATTATTAATCTAAGAATTATTTAGTTATCAGACAGTTTGTAAACAGAAAATTCGGAATGACTTCTGGACATGATAATAAAAAAATAGGAGGAAGTATACGCTGATGGAAAGACGTGCAGGGTTAAAGTGGTTGGTATTGAATCACGTAGTTTATGTTGAACACTACCTTCCTTTTATCATTTTAGATTCCTTTATTATCACTCTGTAACCTATATATAGAGGTTAAATACGCTTATATATTAATTATTACAAAAAATGCACTTAAGTGTAACACATGCAATAAATTTTGTTTTTTAATATTAATAATAATCTCATTAAAAAAATAATAAAAATTTTGGTGGATTGTGGTAGGCCGTAAATCATTTTCTGATATCGAAATGTACCTATTTTGGTCGCATACATATTACGAACCTAGAAACGTCTACTTTCTAGGCTACTAACTTATTTCCTTGCAACTATTTCTACTATTAAGGGCCGATTTAGATTATTTTAACAAATGAACAGATAATAGACAGTTGGAAATTTTACTTACACCTAGTAAAAACAATCCTGTAAACAGAAACGGATTTAACTTAGTGCCGTCCCTGGACATTGTGCAATACGCAGCTCCATTTCCGATATTTTATATAAAATGAGTAAAGTTTCTTTATAATACCATTTTTAAACTGGACTTTCAGCAATCGGCCGGAACCTTTTAGAATTTTACAGAGCGCATCAAATCCCAATTCGATCGATTTTAGATCTGTTTAAAATGATTTGGGACTTACATGCACATACATCATTTGAAAATGATTACAAATGGCTTAAAACGCCGATATCTGATGGCAATCTCTTTCATCCAAATTGGATGGAAATCAATAAAAGAAGTTATGAATTAAAATTATTCATAATTAACCATTTATCACTAAAACTTTTTGAAAATTTCTTTGATGAAACTGCAATATTATATTATTTTAATTTAATAATTTTTAACACATTCTTTATAATAAAAAAAATTATTTTATTTATTATAATTTGAAATTTTTAATATGATAACAATTTTCAAAGCATTTTCCTTTACGCAGAAAAAATTCCTTTTCTCCCCATTTGAATTATTCCACCCCTTAAAATTTGCAGCCCTGGGCAATAGCCCCGACCGCCCCTATCATAAATCATGTGTTGCCTATAAATATTATTAATTTTTGAAGTAAAATATTAAAATATATTATGTTTATTTTCAATCACAAACCAAATGCACACCGAGTTAAAAATAGAATAAAACTTGATATTTAAGTCAAATAAATTATTAATTTAATTCTTTAAAAATATAAGACAGAAGTAGTTAATTTTTAATTTAAGGTCGTTCTTGCGGAAAACCTCTTTTAGACAGGTTTTGCCTATTTCACATACTACAGAATAACGTTATCTATGCGATACCGCAGTAGCAGAATTTTAGGCCGTTCGCGACTTTAAGTGTCACTTGCAATTCAAAGCATGTAAAATTTACTGTCCCAATTATTTTCTATTATATTACAAAAAAACTGTCTACAGAATTTACAAAAAAAAAAAAATAAAAAAAACAAGTAAAGATAACAACAAATAGAATTAATTGTTTTAATACTCTACATATGATTGAATTTCATTGTTTGGGCTATTTTTTAGTCAAGAATTCATTGGACCCAATGGAATGCCCATAAGAACTTTAACTCACTTTTTATGTTTCGAATACGTTACCGAAATTTCAGCTCGCTTTCTTCTTTTGTATTTGGGTTATCATGATGATGGACGGGCTAATTAGTCTAATCAATATGTAGGTAGTGATACAAAATATGTGATAGACTAAAATTAACTAAGTTTGAGCATAAATGTATGTGGAGTCAAAACTCTTTTCCGAATGAAAAATGCTTCTAAGAAAACGTAAACGGAATAGCAACACGTCGTTTTTGTTCTTGAAATATTAAAATTTTAAATATTAATTTTTATCACCGTCATGCACTTTTCCGGCTATAACTTGAGTGTCACCAGAGAAATTTTCAACTTTAACCCGTAACTTCCATTTTAGTAGATCTAAGCTCAAAACATAGAAAACAAAAAGAAATAACATTAGTAAATGCAAATAATATTTATAACATAGTAAATGTTCGGACCATACGAAACCAAATGGTTTCACGCTGAAATTACATAAAATATACACTTTTTGCAATTTTAATGCATTCGTTATTATATTTTATGTATAAAATTCTAAATTTAGTTCGTCTGAAAAAAAAAATCAATATCATTTATATAATTTATAGTATCAATGTTAAAACATTTCTTTAGTAATTTTTTTTTACCTTGATTGTTTCTTTAATCATTAATTCACTTATGCATTTATGTACAGAATAATTCGATTCAGAAGAAGTAACTAACATACGCTGATTGACTCAATTTTGTTTTTGATTTTTAATTCATTTGGATAACCAAAAAACGTAAAGACATAGCGAGCTGAAATTTTTATAGTATACAAATTAGTAAGTTTGTGAATGAGCAGAATGGGTACATTGGATTCAATGGATCCATGGTTCAATTTGTAAACCTTAAAAGATAGAAAAATTCAAAGACAAAAATAATAATTATTCATATCACTTCATACTTTTAAGATTCTCCATCTATAACCAGGCGATTATTATGATAGAAATGAATCACATGGTACACTATAATAAATGCTTATTTATATTCATCTTATAATTATAGACCACAAAAATAGAACCAGTTCTATATTTACCTATGTGTATATAGTTTTTTTTTACAATAAGTAGTTTTACATAATAATATAACGTGACAAAATTATTGGTTTTTTTTTTGCAGTGAAGGAAATTAAATTTTTTCATTCGTTAAAAATATTTACTGCCAAAAATATTTTCGTTGCTGCTAACGGGAAAAATTTATAAAAATATTAAATTTATTAATTTATATTCATACTCAAATTAATGTTAACCAGAGCTCTTACCAAATCGTCAAATATTAATCCATCCAAAACGACAAAAACAGATAAAATCGAAATTAAGAGTTAACACTAGATTAGTTTAAATTTTTTTTCAAATTACTGTTTTTAATAAATGTCCCTTTTAGCGACAAAATTTAAGGGTTTTTTATGAGGAATTTTTAAACACTAGAGCTCTGTTATTTTTACCAATATCCAAAAAACGACAAAAAACCACTTTAATGTAAAATTGGTTCTCTACGTTTTTTATTTGAAACTTTTTTTCTGTTATGTTTTTTGAATAATCGTAATGAAAAACTTTAAGGTTCGGTGCACACTGATGTCTTATTTAGAATTCTTACCGTCTACATGCTAAGAGTAACATCAGATTTTCTGATCAGAAAACCTTACGGTGTGCGCTGGCCCTTAAATATATAAAAGCAAATGACGTACACGGCTGTCTCCTTTCAGAACGTTGTTACAGGGAGGTTAGACTATGTTATGACTCATCACTGTAAAAATTTCTGAAAACCCATTACCCAAACCGTTCACGAGCTGTTAGCCTATTAAAAAATAAAATTTGTAAGAAATTTTAATTCGAATTCTACTGTAATATTTAAAAACAATAAAGAAATTGTCAAGTTAAATGATATTTTCTCTTAAGGTATGCGTTCCCATAAAAATATTTAAAAATAATTTCCGTTCTTACAACATAATTTTAACCTTAAAAATAACAATTTATTTATTTTTTTTGTATTAATATTGTTTAAGAAAATAAAACGGAATTAATTGCCTTTTTTGGACAAACATTAATTTAAAGTACTTTAATCTATGTCAGGGCTAAAAACTGTACCAATTCAGCATTCTAAATTTTATCGAAAAATAGTAGAAAGATGTCTTGATCCTTAAAGATAAGCTCCACATGCAATTGGAAAAAATTTGAAGAAATTTATATTTTGTTAAACGAAGTTCATCATCTCAACAAAGACCACGCACATTAATTTAACCTTTTTTATAAAATTAAATCCGTTACATCATGATGTGAGTGGCGGAATGAATATTCAGTGAAAACCAGAGCTTGGTAGACAGGGTACCTGCAGCGGTCTTTAAAAATTAACTTAATCGACATAGATCTGGAGATGTAAGAGAAAAACTACAAGAAAATCTCCACAAGCATAGTCGGTTACTTCGTTCTTATCCATGCATAAAATGTGTAACCAATTCACACATTACTTCCAGTCAAATTAGTCAAACACTTACACGTGTTGAATGCCATAGCTATTTCGGCCACTCCATTTGTGAGACGTTCAACTACGTCCTATTACTATCTGTGGTTCCCGAAAAGGTAGTAAAATCGATCGTAACAATTCTCATTTACAGCTCATATCATCATCAATTTCAAAATCTTTCGAACTAAACTAAACAAATTTTTTGTCTTGTACAAACTTTATGTTTTCTTAAGCCGCGTACACATGTGTAACTTAACACTATAACGCAACTTTGGCACATAACAGCAACGTATAGAATTGCATCAAAACACGTTGCTAGGTGGAGTTACGAATAGAATGAACTCAACAACGCAACAACAGCAAAGACAAGACGTAAACATTATTTATTTTAATTTAAATATTTCGATATGGAGTTGAACGAGCAAAATATAATGTATTTTATTGAAATTTATCAACACAAATTAATACTAAAAGTGAAGGTACTCAAAAATAACACTATGCAACACATAGCGACATCGCAACAAACCATTGGTCTCGTAACGCGTAACATGTAACATGTAACAGTACAGATTGACGATGCTGTGTTACGTTACGAACAAATATTGCACGTGTGTACACTGCTTTACAAACAATTGCTTGTGAAAATTAGTTTGTCATATGTCGAGTATTTAAACAATTGCCGAAGGTCTTGTTGCAAATTATATGAGCGTATAAACTAAGTTTAAAGCTCATTCACCTACGAGAGCCAACACTGTTCAATGCAGTGTTAAATATTTAAATGTCCTCCAATGATATTAAATTAAAAATTTGGAAATGAAACAGATGTCCGTCTGTCATTGAGTATTGCCAAAATTTATTTTTATTATTTTTTTTTTTGAATAGAAAAAGTTTGTTTATTTAGTAATTGGATAATTAGTTTTGTGAATTAAAATTCATCAGTGTTGTCTTCAACACAATCGTTTAGGTAATTTTGGTAGTAAGGTGGTCTCAAGGTTGTTGGCATTTTATCATTTATTTTTATTTATTTGGCTTTAACTTAACAAATTTTAAAATAAGTGTATAATTTTAAAAGATCCGTTTATTCGTCTTAAATCAATACACAAAATATGTATCAACAGTCAACAGACTCAACGAACAGAATCGTTTAATAATAAATCTTAAGATATACTAAAATTAGAGATAAAAATTAAAACTATTAAACTGCAATATTAGTTTTATAAACTTATAACAATAATTAACACTATTTAATTATAAAAATTTTGGTGACGTATTCTTAACATAAAAAGTGATTTTTATTTCGTGAATGAGCAAAATCGATCTATTAAGTTCAATGGATCCTTGACCTTGAACTTTTAAACTATAAAATATAGAAGAATTTTATTTTTTTGAAATAAACAACTTTTGTTTGAAATAGTTTTTTTTTTTTTAATGTTTGGTTGCGCCTCAATTTTAGCTCAAAATTTGATAATAACCACATTTAAGTAATCACAATACATATTAATATTATACATGCATTTTATAATTATTAATGAGAACTCTAGGTTTGCAAACCGTCACCAAATTAGCAACGAGTAACATCTCCTCAGAGAATCATTACAACTATAGCTAATTCATACTGATGATGACTACTTTGTAGTCGAAATACGTATTTATAAAAATACAAAATAATTTGATCTGGGAAATTGGGGAAAAATCGAAATTTATTATACATGCATTTTTAGCTGCATAAACTGGATATTTATAGTATTCTATGAACGCTAATCAAAAATAGTTCAAACAATAATATTCTATCATATGCTGAGTATCTAAACAATTAACTCGGTTAGTAAGCATCTTCACTTGTTTTAATTTATTACTGAAATAAGCAAATAAAAAAAAAATTTCAACCTTTAAAATTTATCGATTTAAAGTGATTTATAAATCGAATTTTACATTTTGATTCAATTATTAATATTGACAAATCACAAATAACAATTCACAGTTGAGTTCGTAGATAATGTATTTTTAGTACAATCGCATGTTTTTGCCCGATTCTGGTGTATAATTAAAACAATTTTTTGGTTTTTTTTCAAAATACTTTTGATTAATTCACTAAATCAGTAAAAGGTTATTGGTTTATATTAGGTGGGGGAGTGTTATGAAAATATCATAATAAATATTCTACATCACGTTTTTACAAAAAACAAAAAGAAAGGAAATAAAAAGGCAAACGATCATCCCAGTTCAATACCAAAATATCAAAAGAAACATATAAAGAAAAATGTATTAAAAATAAATAATAAAAAAAAAAAAAGAATTTAAGTTATTTTTACACAATGTCACGAACGAATGATTAGAAAGGTGTCATTACTCATTTTTTTTTTTAAATATTTAAGATGAAATAAATAAATAAATATGTTTTTTTTTTAAATATATGGATTTATAAAAAATTATTATTATTTTGGAAGTATTCCGTACCATAATATTTATAATGTATGCTTGAGTGTGTGTTTGTATGATTGAAAGCGAAATCGTATCGAAGATAGCCGGCGTCTATATACGCGGAAAAATTATCCTTGAAAAAATATCTTTTGATAAAACATCCTTCACACAAAATGCCTTTGATCAGAATGTCTTTGGACAGAATATCCAGAATAATGGGCACTGGTATTATTGATTATTATTAGTTTTTGTATGCTAAAATGAGTGCTGTCAATGCTCATTCAGCAAAAGCAACATTTCATCACGTTGTGGATTAAATGTTAACTCCACCAATGGTAATTAACCAAATTTTTTATGTTATTAAAGTTTAGTATTTTATTATAATTATTTAATCGGTTTATAAGTGAAATCGTCGGTATTATACCTAAAAAAGAGCACTGGGGGGATATTGCTGCAGTTGAGGCGAAGAAAATTAACGCAAAGTTTGCTAAAAAAGCCATGAAAGATAATGCTAACCCATCAATAATTGTTTCTCTGTCCTTGCGTGGTGTATTGTCGCCTCTTTTGGTTTTATTGCTCTAATTTGCCATCTATGAATCGTACAGTTAATCATATTCGTGCAAAGAAGAATCTTTAATCCGTTGGAGCGATGTCCCGCAAATATTTGATTTTGAAAACGTTTTATGATACTTTCTTCAAAAATAAATTTAAAAGTCTTAAGTATGACTTAGTCATGGGACATTCAGCGTTGTATCTAGCATTTTGTCTCAGTTTGACACAATTCTGGAAGTTTGTTATTTTCCGTATATTTTGCCTGTAGATTTTTTATCCATGGTCGTTTTTTTGAACTGAGGATATTTTGTCCGGGATTTTGTCCAAGAATTTAAAGTCATAAAACCGTATCCTAAACTCATCAAAATTGATATTCTGCCTTCATGTTACCTCAAGTTATTGTCAACTTGCCAAGACTAAAATCGGACAATCCCGCTTTATTCTTGTGATTTTCAATGTTTGAAAGGATGGAAGTCCTGTACACCATTTGGGATTACACATTTTTCAAAAATATATTTTTGATTGGGACTAATTTCCTTTGATCTTTGTGGACTAATGAATTAACTTTTAAAAAAATTTATTGTCAGAATAATAATTTGTATCAAGTAATTTAGTTGAAAATCATTTACTCGTTTTATAATTAATAATGAAAAGTCTAGGATTTTTCGAATAAATTTCGATTTTTTGCTCCAATTTCCTAGATCAAATTATTTTGTATTTTATAAATACATATTTCGACTACAAAGTAGTCATCATCAGTATGAATTAGCTAGTTGTAATGTTTCTCTGAGGTGATGTTACTCGTTGCTAATTTGGTGACGATCTGCGCAGACAGGGCAAAAAATCGAAATTTATCATTTATTCGGTTTATATGTGGTATTTCTAAAAATTCCGTCCGTCCATTTGTAAACCTTTGACATTTATGACAGCTATGAGATTTGAAAACACTTAACAGCAAAGAATTTCTCTAAATTCTCTATATTTTACGATACTTTTGATTCTTTTTTTAAAGGATATCGCCTGATATTAATGGCTATTATCCAAAAAAAAAATAGCGAGAAGAAAGTCATAAACAAACCATGAAATATTCCGACAAAAATTTCCCTTTTGATAGAAACACATGTTTGACTTTAACATGCACTGACTTTGACTTAACCGACGAGTTTGTTTTGATTTTATTATTATAAACTTTCTCTCAATAAAAAAACTCAAATAAAAAACCCATATTTGATGAACGAGAATTTGTTTTTTTTTTAAGACTACCGAAATATTTATGACGTAAACGCTTATGAAACACATTTTTTTATTATTATTAACATTCAAAAAAAAAAAAAAAAAACAAAGTTGTGTCAGCTGTTACGTTTTTTATTTTTTTGTACAAAGCAAATAAAATAGAAAGAAATTCCGCATTTTTTCATAAAAAATTTGTATAGAAAAAATAAAAGGGTTGATATTGCTTTTTTTATGAATGAAAAAAAAATAACCTTTTTTTTTAACTTTTTACGAATCAACAATAAAATACTATTTCCTCCTTTCTTGAAGGACTTTCTCCATTCAATAAAAAAATCCTTTTATCTAATATTATCCAATACTTGTTTATATGACTTGGTAAAATAGTTTTATGTAACGAAGGATTACTTCCTTTTTATGAACATTGGGGTTATCAGCAATTTACAATGTGTCAATTCATTTTTTACTTCCTTGTACAAATTAAAGGAAGTATTGGACATGCCCACAACTTCAGTATAGTTAATACTGTGTGTAGAATAAAATCTTGGTTGCGTGCCGCGATTGAAAAGGTAAAATTTTCAGGGCTCCCTTAAATATGTACGAATATGTTAACCTTGATATCGATGAAATTATTAACCCAAAAAAGAACCTTAGGCTTCAATTTATTATGTAAGAAGCGTCTAAATAAAATTATTCAATATATAGTATAGCCATTTTTTACTAAAATCTGATATGTTTTCAATCTGTAAAAGTTTTATCAAGATCGGTTCAGTAGTTTAGAGTCACGATTGTGATGTGTAAATAGTTAATGTCTTTGTAAAAGTCTTTTTTGTAGGAGTGCAACGGCTGGAGCTGAATACGCATCTGATTGCCCTTAAATTGACACAATTAGAGTTAATTTCTAGTATGAAAAATTTGATATCCATTATATAAAATTAATCATTCTTACTAAATTTCTTATGAAATTTGTCATTATGTTACATGACTGTAAATCTAACAACAAAATTAGATTTAAATATCTTACAAATAATATTTTTTATTTTAAGGATGTTTCCAGAGATTTCATAGAAACGATTTTGATTATGAAATATCCACGAGTGCGGATATCCGGCACTTCTCTTGTATGCAGTTATGCACATACTTGAATTGAAACGGAGGGAATGCCTAGTTGACGAAATATAACATGCCGAAACAGGCTAATAGCGAGTTCAGCCAAAACTTACTTTTTTTTTTGAAAACGTCCTTAAAAAATAAAAATACTCGATATTTATTTATGATTAGATGTATGATGATATATTATCAAATCACAAAAATAATATCAGTATCATAATCATGTAATTTTTATGTTTTTATAATCATAATAATATTTATTTATTATTAAATAATTGAACTTAATAATTTATTTGTTATTATTTATAATTTTACTTCGTATAGCATACAAACAATATATCTATCGTTGTTAACAGAGGCGTAATATTTATTTATTTATGTATAAAAATATAGTTTAGTTAGTATTGTTTTATTTGCATATAAAAATATTTATAATATTTAGATTTAAATTTGATCGAACGTATTCGATTAATTCGATTTTCATGAAATTTACCATATTTTATATACAAATTTAAATGTAATATTTATCACATTCCGGAAATTTACTGCATGTTTCTTTGGAAAAATTGCACCCTCTTTGGGTGAAATCGCCACTAGTACCTACCAACTTTTTCCTTGCTAGTTAGGAAGATGTGGTTTTTGCATTCAATGTGAAATAATCAGGAAAATTGGAAAAATATTGTTTCTGTAGATAATAGGAAGATGCGGTTTTTTGCATTAAATGTAAAATAATCAAGAAAATTGGAAAATAAGATTATTTTCTTGCATCCCCTTCTCTTTGGAAAAATTTTTAAAAGTTTTTTTCTATACAAGCTAGAAAGATGCAGTTTTTTACAATCAATGTAAAATAATGAGGAAACACGCCAAATGTAGTTTTTATTTCCTTCTTCTATTTTGGAAAATCTACAAAAATTCCATCTGATTTTCTATGCCAATTAGAAAGACGAGATTTTCCGCAATCGATATGAATTGAAAAGATCCGGCTTAATAATTTTTGTTTGTTCTCCTCCCCCACCTCTCTGGTTTTAATAATTAATCTAGGTTTGCTTATTTGTTTTTTTGAATGAGGTCTACAGCCCATAGAATTACTTCTGTTATAATATACATGTAACAAATATTAAAAATATAATGTTATAAATCTGATTGTATGAATAAGGTCTAAATCAAAATTTGTAAAACATCCGTATAATTATTTCATCATAGTAAATATTGATCTACAATATTGTAAAACCATGATAAATAATCTATAAACCTCAATAGTTTCATAATAAAATTATGATTTCACAATAAATATGATTTCTGTAAAAACGAAGAACTATTGTTTTTTCTATCAATAAACAAATATTGAAGCTCATAAAACACAGATATTGAAATATTTTATTGTTAGGAGAAATTAATAAGAATCACCCCTTCACTTAACCGAATATACCTAAGAATTTTTCATAATTCAAATTGAATTTAAACTTCCGTGGTTTTATTATTTCATCAACTTCTATTAAAACCTTCTATTGTCTTTATATTTAAATCTTTAGAACTGTTCTTAAAATTGATGCTTTCTATATCCCAGTCCAAAACACATTATAAAATTTACATTAATTACTGAGTGATTATTTTTTAAATAATGAATGGAATCACATTCTGCTGCAGAATTGAATCTTCCACTAAATAAATTCCCGGTTCGATGTGTCCTTAATGCAGCCGCAAGTTTTACGTGAATATTTCAATGAATAAAAGGATATTTCGCCAATAAAAATAACAATGTGAGTAAATTTCTCAAACTTACTAGATAGTCGATATAATAGACTTCATACTTACCGACAACCGTCGCTTATTTACCAACAGATGGCGTTAGTTATTCGATATATTAGATCCCATACTTAATGACTTCGTATACTTACATGTCAAGACATGCCGTTACTTAATCGATATAGTAGATCTCATTCTTATTGACTTCGTACACTTACAAGACAATACATGGCATTACTTAATCGATATAGTAGATCCCATACTAACTAACATTCCTTATTCACAAGTGCACCAAAAGATGCCATTACAGTTTACAGTTCACGAAATTACACTTATTATAAGAAAAAATGGAATAACGTAAAATAAATCATCAAGTTTTGGAAGTGATTTAATTTATAAAGATAAATCTGAGGTAGTGTTTGTACTGGTTCTTAAAATTTGATGGTGTATAATGAGTTTTTATACGTTTAATCGATTCTTAATGCGTGAAGCTTCTAAACAGAAGACCAAGAAATCAATTCTTAGGAGCTATAATAATTGAAATAGTGTTAAATTTTTTATCAATGTCATGGCTGCGTGGGTAGACTCAGAAAAATAATTATTCTTGACCACAAAAACAAACAAACTCTAGGTCGTACGTCTAAACGATATTGTCTCATTGAATAATCTATTAGTCATTGTAAACATTATGACATTATAATAAACATATGTTTGAAAATCGATAATAATTTATAACAAACAAAATATAAATAATTCACGGATATATTAAATGATAAATCATAATTTTTGATCTATTATTCTAAATAGGTATCACAAATACAGATTTATTATGTGACCATGAAATAAATATTCTATGATCTATGAAATTTGAATTGAATTTGTTTGAAATGATTGAAATTTTACAGTTAGGATCAATAACATAACTAAAGGATTTACCAACCTCTGCTGTGATCATGATATTCATTTAATATTATTTTGTAAGGACATTGCATTCATTGCCTATTATTTATAATAATATCCTTATGATAAGGCTGAATGTTTTTTTTTATGTTTTAATCGCATTTATTTAATCCTCTTAAAAAATATTGTTTAATATTTCGATGATATTACAGGTGCAATGTAAAATGTTTCTTTGAAATCTTTGAAATAAAAAATAAATTCCTCAAAATCAACTCAATTTTAGTTGGATCAATTAAAAAAATTTGAAAACAAGTTCTCGTCTTATTTATATTTTATCGTCGATAATTTAGTGAATTTTAAAACTTCAGGAGATATCTCAAAAATTATGCAATCAGTCGTTAAATGGATGTTATTTTTGAAATAAACAAGACAAACTACTCCTCCTATAAACATAATTTTATCGAAATCAGGAACTAAAAACTTTTCTCATTTTTTTCAAAGAAATGTTTTGCCCTCCGATTTCGATAAAAATGTGACAAGATATTGAAAATAACATTTATTCTACCAGTGAATTCGTTGGTCCTTGATATATCGTCTTAAATTCGACCCGGAGGTTAATATTCCGGACCGATTTTAAGCAATATCTTAAAAATATAATAAAAATTTATTTTAGCCAATAAATGCACTAAACTACCCGAGATTAAACGCATTTTATATCACAATATAGATATTTTATGCTAATTGTAATTCTAAATTCGTAATCAGCGACCTTCTAATCGCCACATACGAATTCTTCAGCCGATTTTTACTGAATCTAAAAGATTCATTGTTGCGTTATTACTGCTTAGAACACAAACAAAAAATATATTTTTAGTATGCAAAAGGTCTCCAAAAAGGTTGTTGTTTTTAATAAAAAAATTTGCTTCACTTTCTTAATAGTACTTCACGTCAAGTTTCAGAGTTCTCGTTTCTCATATTTTCACAGCTTCTCCAGATTATAGAATTTACTAAATATTAAACAAAAATTTTATGTCCTAAAATGTCCTCTCCCTTCTCTGACATTTTTGGTTATAGCACAGGCAAACAGACAGACACCACAAGCGCATGACAGAAGAAAATTCCAGTTTCAAAATTACATCAAATTTTTATTTCAATTTTTAAAATAACAACAACGTGCTTTTAAATAATATTTATTTTGAATGAATTTATGCTTATTCGATAAAGGATTTTAGCGAATTAGCTGTAAAATGAAGTATTTTTTTAATGACAATCAAAATTGAGTACAGCCCTTTTTGACAATAAAATCGTGTACGAAATAATTTACATACATCCATTTCCTACAAATATATGTTGATTTTTTCATGAATGAAAAATAATTTTACAATAAAAACAGTTACATTAAGTGAATAAACTTTTCATTTCAATATAAAATATACAAATAATAAAGCAATTAACAATAATTGCAATAATAAACAATACCTTTTCCTTATTTATAAACTGTAAATTTTCTCGAGGGAAAAAAATTATATAATGATAACAACCACCTCTGTGATATAAAAATAGAAAAATAATTTTCATTTACGTAAGTAATCCCTGACTGTAATTACAGTGTTATTAAAGCTTCATGTTGTCCTCCAAATGGAAAAATCCCTAGATATGTATGGGTACTTTTCCTCTAATTATATAGTTTTTTGATAAAAATTACATAAAACGCAAAAAGGACAATTATTTGCAATGATATTCTTCTACATTTTTTTGTTTAAAAGATAAGCATTCATTTTGCATGTATAATTGTACAATAATTTTAAGATTAATAATTTAATTTTTCTTCAAGGTTTTTCTGCATTGTGGAAAATGTATGTAATTTTAAAGCGGTTGATATGTTTTTTTTTCCAATTATTCATTTAAAGTTATCACCAGTAATTCATTTGTTTTGATTTATCACGTGATTTTCTATTAATCACGTAACAAATTTGTATTTTGTCATTTGTTTTGCTTGAGACATAAATAGTTAAAATATGAAATTATTGGGTAGTCACGTGAATGAAATATCTGAAAGGAACACGTTTGAAATATCTTTCCTAGTTCAAGGAACTATGTATGATCTAAAATTTATCTAAGATATTTAGAAGCAGACCAACCATGTAGCCGTGCAGTTAAGGTCGTCTAATTCGTACGTTTAAGCGTTTAACTACTTGGACTGAGGCATTACGTTTTCGAATTCTGATAGCAGCAGTTTGCCAATTATTTATTATAATTAATAAGGCGGAGAATTGATCAGGTTATCGTTACATGAATAAGAACGAAGTAATCTGCTGTGTATGTTGAGTCCTTGAATTGAACTCTTTTTAATTCAGCTATCTTTAAATTTGCGAAAATTTACTTATTTGTTCCTAAAACGATGAATATTATTTTCAATAGTATAAACCGGTCTATGTTTTCATAGTCTATCATAGTATAGACACCGTGTATCAAATTGTTTTAGTTACCCGAAATAATACTTTACCAGTCAAATGATATATATGTCTGTGAATGATGAATGATGATTGAACATAGGAAATATCTCAAAATTAACAAATTTAAATGAATAATTATTTATATTTGCAATTAAAAATAATTTTCAATGCAAAGTCTTCGATCATTCTTACTATTTTCTGTCCAATACAATTAAATTTTGTAAATCTTCATTAATTTTTGTTTGACATGTGTTCTACAATTGAACAAATAATCGTATTTAGAATATACATGTTTTATTGCAAGTTTTGGAACTTGAAGCGGATCAATAGAATATTCAAAAATAATTATGTGCATTTTCGCAAATCTAAAGATGGATCCATTTAAAATGAAAATCGTTCAATTTTTTTAAGACTTTTATATAGCTGTTAGTGTTTAAGAAAAGTGGTTGAATTGAAGAAAAAGGTATAGTCGATGGTCGAAATTCCTGATCTTTTGATCTAGATACATTAATTAACATTTTGAATACTTTTGCTGATTTAATTTTTGCATCCTGGTCGTATAGTTGAGCAAATAAACTATTATTTCTTTAATTGGCTACATTATTTAAATTATCTTTCAGTATTTTAGAAACTTCCTGTATTTATAAACTTATAAATTTTTTAATAAAATTTCATAATGAAAATTTTCAATGATTTATTTAAAAAATCATTTTTGAACAAGGTTTTTCATTAACTATTTATTATATCGGTTAGTTACAGTAGAAAAATTTTGATTATAAATGAATATATTTGTCTTTTTTTTCATACAAAATGAAAATTTCTGTGGAATGAATAGAGTTATTTATGAAATAATAATAAATAATTATTTTATTTGAAAAACAAAATTAAACATCAATTATTAATTTTAAATAATAAATAATTTTCATTGAAGAAATTTTTATAATTCTCTTTAAAATATAAATTTTAATTGTTTTTAAACCTTGAATCAATATTTTTATTGTATATCTTTTGCTGTATTATTATTTAATAATATAAACAATTTATTTGTTTATAATATTTGTTTTATTATATACATGGTTGTTAGATAGTTAGCGAGGTAATTGTACGCACGGGATTGGTTGAAACTTTCGCATTCGTCTTGTCAGGTAAAAGTTTCAATTTCTTTGAATTAAAAAATAATTTTAATTTTTTATTTAATAGATAGTTCTGCTGCTCTGATTAAACGTGGAATATTCGAAATAATGAAAAAATTTTAATTTTCTATAGTCATAGAATTTTAAAATTTTAAATATTGAATTAATATCTATGAAAATTTTGTTTTCCTATATTCGAAATTTATATTTACATTTTTTTGCTTAGTTTAACATCTACGAAAAATAAAAGCTAATATAAAAAAAATTTGTAATAATTGAAAACGGTGTCTGAAAACCTGAAAAGTCAAGGAATTTTTTGCCCCAAAATCGAAATATAAATTCATTAATTGTTAATAAAATAAAATAACGTTAAAAATTGAAAACGTTATCTAAAAGATGGAATACTTAAAATTTAGGTCCTTTTCTAATTTACATTACCTTTTCTAATACATTTTCTAATTTTTTTGTGATTTTATAAGACATTAAAAATCTCTTGTTTTTTTAGATTTTGTAAAGTCCAAGATCGTAAAAATTTTGGGTTATCGAAATTTGCGACAAAAAAAAAAAATTGAATTATCTCTATTTGCTTAATTATTCGAGAGAATCGGAAAAATATTCTTGTTTTAGAATTAGGGTTTACTTAACGATTGGATGCATCCTTTTCAGGAAATCGCTAAAAATCGTATCCGGAAAGCGATAACCCATCATTTAAACGTAAAATAAATGTTATTATTTTTGTTTAGACTTTAGAATACTCTAAAACCCGAGAAAAGGTAACAAAGGTAATTTCTTTTTTAAACTATATAAACAATTAGCAGATATCGAAAACATTGTTATTTCCGTTTATTTACTACTTAATTAATATTATTTAGCCAATCATTAGAGTGAAGCAAAGATAGAACTTAAATGGCTATCATCTCAACCATACATGATTATATATAATAAGCTTATATCTTATATTAATCATGAGTTGATTTTTCGAACTGTGAATTTAAAAATATTGAAGGTGTAATTGTCAAAGATTACAAAAATAGATTATTTACCCTATCCTTCCCCCTTCCTTCATCTCAATCCATGTAGCTTAACGTTACTTTTAATATAATCCCCTACTCTTCGAATGGAATATTTTTAGTTACCATAATTTTGGAATATGTTGTGTTATCACAAACTTTCCTCAAATATTAAATTTATACAGACAATAAATATAAAAAGGCAAACAGTATTAAATTTTATTTTCTACAACTTTGCTTATGATAAACAAGAAACATTATAATTTTTTCCCAGAAAGGTAGATAAGCTATGCTTTCATTAGAAATGCAGTCTTCTATTAGACTAAGCTTTTGATATTTGTTGCATACGCGAGAATACGAATGAAAAAGGGAAGAAATTAACGAGCATGACATAGAGATTGGTTTAACAATAAAACAGTGAATATGAGAGTGTAAGCATCTGAAGGCCGAAGAAAAACAGAAAGATTTCAAATCACAGTTCAAAGACTTGAGACAAATTGTCAGTGACACAAAAAGAAATCCTAGAATTAAAGAAAGGATTAAGAATGGTAACCGAACTTATTTTCTTAACGTAACGCTGCTGAAAATCATGTTTAAGAATTTACAAAACCTTGTTTTGATCCATCATCACATTGGGCAGTCTATGCTGAATACTAACACTGGCTGATCAGAGAAGAATCAGAGTATTTGAATGTAAAGTCATACGAAGAATCTATGGAGGGATTAAACTAAAAGATGCAAAATGGTGAATAAGGTAATAACCATGAAATCAGCGATATTCTAAACAAGGAAGATAAAATCTCAAAGATTACACTGGTTTAGACATAAAATGTGGGATAAAATAGAATTCCCAATAAATTCATGAAGGCAAAGATTTACAATAATAGAGTTAGAGGAATACCCAGGTTGAGTTGGATAGACCGGGTACTTTCAGACATGACAACTATGAAATTGAATCGGGAACGCAGGCGAGCGTTAGATGTGCTTGAAAGCAACTTGTAGATGAGGACAAGGCTATCTTCGCATGCAATACGCAAATACGCATTCGTAATTTTGAAGAAACTATTATTATTCGTCACAATATATGATCTTTTCAATATTTTATGAACTACTAATAAATTTATTTTTATATATATGGTAATAAAAAGGTACGTATTATATATTTGGTTGATGTTATAACAACTAGACCGGCTCCGGTGTCTGAGTATATATTTATATATTTATATAGATATATATAATATGTATTAACTATTGATTATATATTATTGATATCAACTAATACATATAGGCCAGTTAAGGGAGACTCGGATAAAAAGAAATATTGAAGATAATGTTCTAATGGTCAGTTCCAATGAAAACTTTATTTTCAAAATGGTATTTTAATTTAAATGACGCTATTAATTAAAATATGATGAAAAATCGATAAATTTCGAGTAGTGCCAAGCAAAGTAAGCCCAAGAGAGTCTTGATATCGTTCTTGATCTTCCCTATCCGATCTTTTGTCTTTATCTTCCTCAAATACTCTTGTATTGCATGTTTTGTTAAACTTCCCGATGAGCTAGATGCTTGCAATTGAAACCATTGCTCAAAAGTGAAAAAATGCCAAAGTATATGAAAATGGATATGAAAAAAAGAATAAAAACGGAAAGGAGGAGAGAAAGATGAAAAAGACAAAAACAAAAGCATAGAACAAAACAGAAGAAATAAAAATTAAAAAAAGAAGAATAATTACGTCAAAAAGCAGTGAATAATACACTAAAATAAAAATAATTTCTAATGTACGATGTTTTTCAAACAGACTAAAAAGTATAAAATAATTTCTCTTATTTCAACAACACGCTGCAGATCAATTGATGACCTCATGTTTTACGTTTGAAATTAGAGAAATTATTATATAAAGAAGTTCTTTTATATTCTTTTTGATGCTTCGTTTTTGACTCATATTCCGCTTCAAATGCGATATTTTTCTAAACATTTTTGTATATCGTCAAATCTAAACAAAAAACTTATTTACTATTATAAAATACACGATTTTTATGGTGTATTTTATAATTTTTCGTTTTTAAATGAAAGATTCATTTAGATTACCAAAATTAAATCCAATAAAGGCATTAACACGCCATAAAAATTGCGTATTTTCTATCTTCTAAATATAGTATATAAATATCTAAATATAGTATATATTTTTATACGGCATGAGTTTAAAATGAAACAATATTATTTTAACCTGTAATATCAAGAAATCTTAATGATAAGAAAAATACCCTTATATTTTTTTGGGAAAATAGCCACATAATATCGATGTTTTATTTTATAAGCTATTGTATGTATATGAATAGTTATTTATGGTGGCAACTAGCCTTTTATTTCCGTTATCTGTGCGCACAAATAACTCAAAAATACAATTTTATGAAATTTGGTATGCACAATATTGATTGACATGAAGGATTTGTCCAAGAAAAAAAAATTTCTCAAAATTTGAAATTATATTTAGAAATATTTATTCGAACTCTTCGATAAACCCTCCGTTTGCATGTCAATATTGTGGATTTATAATTTCATGAGTTTGAGTTATTTGTCCGTGAAAATTGAAAGATATTACATAAAGAAGTAAGCTTACAACATAGATAAAACAATCTTTCATAAATCCAATTTTGGATAAAAAGCTCTCTTTCTTGCCTAGTCTAATATAATATATAAAAATATCTATATAATAATAATATTATGGTTAGATTTGCAATACAAAAGTTTAACATATTTATGGATATCTTGTGTAGACCCAATGTGATATGAATATCAATCAATTGGTGGATACTACCAACTGTATTGACTCTGGTTGGCTTCCATCTGATATGTCCATCCATGCTCCCTAGACAACTCTGATGCAGTTATATGCATACACACACACTAAGTACACGCATTTGTTTGATAACAAATATATTATTTTTATTTATTTAAAATAAATATAAAAAAAAAACCGTCAACATTACAAAATCAATGTTTTTATTTCATTTTATTATTTATTTTTTTTTTCAATTCAATCAGTTTTAAAAATAAACCGGAACATGCGCTTGCTTGGGTGGAGAATCTCTCTTATAAGAAGAATCTTGTTTGAATTACAGCGGATTTGAACTTTGTTTAGTGTAGTAATTTCAATTGTGATAAAAATGCGGTGTGGTTATTTGGCCTAGAATGTTCAGCAAACTTGGTATTGAATAACTGAAGGAAATGCTAAAGAATTTTTTTGTTCTATTCTAAGTCAAAAAGTTATAAGAGCATACATATATTTGTATGGTGATTTATTTAGATGTCTTTCAAATAAACTGGATATCCCCAGTCAGTCAGTAATGCATGCAAACATAAACCATGGCACAATTATTATCGATTTTTTACAGTTTTTGTTTTCTTTTTAGTAAATTTGGCAAAATCAAGAAAAAATTTGCATTTCCAAATTAGATAAAAGTCTGGGGGAGATGGCCGTCGTTTTTAGGAGACGCTATTAAAATCAAACTACTGGTATTTTTCCCAAATTTTTTATGTTAATCCAATCTTTTAACTGTAAAATAATAATACAAAATAATCAACAAAATCTAAGATGAAATCAACCATCTCTCCTAAGGTATCCGGGGGAGATGGTCATTTCAGTTTTATCGCCCTTATTTTTTTTTATGTGTCTTTTTTAGTTCTTATTTTATCCTTTAAAAAACCCACTAACCGATGTTTGTTGATTTGATTTCAGTATGACTTTGCACGTACTCCACGTAATAGTCTAAGTTAATAGAAGCCATAAAATGTTACAATCTACCAATTGGTTCCAAGAATAATTGGACTGGACATCTCCCCCGGACTTACCCATTAAAATTATTTTGCCACATCAAATTAAAAAAAAAAAAAATCACACATTTTTTACGATAGAAAGCATGGTTTTTGAGATATTGCATCAAGTTCTATTCGATGGCAAATATATCGCACTGATTACAGCAAATATCTCGGAAACCAGCGATCCAATCGTAAAATAAGTGTGATTTTTGTGCATTTTACAATATTTTTTCTAGAATAACAATAAACAATGCATAAGTTTAGTGGGACTTTTTGAAATTTTTTATAAAATCACAAAATTGAAAACTTTTTTAATATTAATTTTTTTTTTTGCCATGCCACCACTATCCTTCAGTTAGCTCTAACTAATAGTTAATTCAATTTAAAATTTATTGAAATAACTACAGATTAGGGCAAATCTTGCAAGCCAACCAAAATTTCAGAACAGCTAATATGTTTTTATCAGATAAAATTTAACTGTAGTTTTGAACACTATCGCCGTTCGCATCTAGTATTGAAACGATCTAAAACTAAATGAGGGAATTTACGAATTTTACAATCGATTTAAAAAAAATGTAAAATAAAGATGGATGAGCCTGATCGATATTTAGTTCGTGGTGAGGAGAATGCCTGAAGTAATGGTACGTACCATTTATGTTATCGCCACCTGTTTTCAAGGTCGTTTTACGTGTTAGTCACCCTCGTAAAAAGGTATTACCCATCAAATGTATGTTTCATATTTTATATTCATGAATGGTATGTTGTCTCCCTTAAGTTTCGTTCAAAACAATTGGCTTGCCTAAAATTAATGAAAGAACGTCGATTTGCGTAGGTCTTTTTTTAGGGAAAATTGTAAGAATTACAATATTTACATGTCTCTTTTTTGGGTTCCTTTCGCCCTTAATAACATTCAAACAACAAAAGAACCATAAAAATATTAAAAGAATTGAATATTTGCAAAGAATATTTGGTTTCAACCCTTTACCAAGAATTGCTAAAACTATGAAATAAAATATTGAATTTCAACCCCCTTTTTGTTTGGTTTTTGTACGAATAAAAATCAACAAATAAAAAGAAAAGAATAATAAAAGAATGTTACGAAAAATGGTGGCGCCAACGTTATCTATCAAATCACCACATCCTTATAATAATATTTTTGTAATGTATGTAATTCCTTTTTCTTTTATATGTTTGTTTTCTTCTTGGATACTACGTAAGTACATTCAAGATTAAAGAAAATGAATCAATAGGAATGTTTTTTTTTTTGAATAAAAGCCTTGAATTTCTACGGTTATGAAAAAATAAATCTTAAAATATGTTTTTACTCGATATATTTTATATTTTGTATAATTTTAAGACAATAAATATTATGACAAATAAAGATTGATATGAAATGAGTATGCAAAAAATCGAGAACCATATTCGGTGAATGGATTTTGTGAAGAATAGCTAAAATATGTATTAACATTTTGAATGTTGTTGAATCAATTTTTTGTTACAATTTTTTTTACACCCTTTCTTAAACGGGTCATAAAAATAAACAACTTAGACGCAGTTAAGATTTATGTATAAATATTTTGATTTGATTACGGGTCACGTGACCTAAAACACGACCTGCCATAGTGTGACGTCATGTTGGTATACACTATTAGTTGTCATCTGTCAGTTTAATCAAAACAATTATCTTAATTAGTAAAAAAATATTTGAAAGTGTTAGGTTATGTTTTGTTTTTAATGTGTTTTACCAGTTTTCGCAATATTATATACCAATTTATATACCAAATTATATACCAATACGCAATATTATATACCAAAAATGTTTATTTTGGCAAAATACTTTTGTTTTTTGTGACTTTTTATTAGCAAATAAACATTTTTAAACATATTAAACTATACTATTATGTAATAATACGTATTAAAATTAATGATACAATTTTATATCAAACTATTCATAATTTCATGGACTGTGTATTTAGTTTATTTCGTTAATTTTAATTTATAAAACTAGTATTGATACTCGATCATAAGTCGGTTATTTAAACAATTAATACAGTTTGTTAGTATCTTCACTTATTTAATTAAAATAATTAATCTAAATTTGTAAGTAAATAGTCAAAAAATTTTCTGTATAAAATAATGTATAATCTATTGAATATTACTATAACAATTGATTAAGAATTAGCATGGCGTTACTATAGCAACTCTTGAAAACAAACAAAAGCACGGTGTGGATAATAATCAGTGAATTTTGTTTGATCTTAAGTGTACAAATTATTATTTGAATTCTTATTATTATTAAATTCGATGTAAATATTCAATTCAATTTTAATAAATATACAAGCATTGAAGAACAACAAAACTGCATGTCTCCTGACCATTTTATACTATACTTTAATAATAAATACATACAATAATAATAATATACATGATGTTTATGTTGTAAATGTAAAGGATATACATTGAATTTGTGTATGAATGATATACGTATATCTTTTATTATTGAATATATATTTTGTGTCTATTATTCATATAATTATGTATATATCAAATGGCAATCTATAATAAGAGATGGATATATATGACAATATTTAATATTTTTTTATTTAGATATCATGCGCAGTATACAATTTATTGTTGTGACTTTTCAACTGGCCAGTTCATGTGGTAATAATATAAAGGCTAAACTACACTAGTATTAATAATTTGACGTGTGTATTACCAATTTTCAAATCGCTTATTAGCGATTTTAAGAGTATTCTCGATCTATCTATGTGTTAAAACATATCCCTAAACCCAGTGCATAAACCAAACTAAACCATTTCGTAATAATTTAAAAATTAGAATTCAGATCTAAAAATACAGAAACGTCACCCATTTTATCTTTGAGACCCTAATTTCTGAAATACTACTCAAATGTCCCCAAGACAGCATTTTCTGGTTATATTTGACAAACTGCTCATTGTTATAGCCATCTCTTGGTCACTACTGACAATCTCATTAAATACCGACATTTAACAACTATAGCGAGTACTAAATTTTTTAGAATACACAAAAATTGGACTTATGTGCCCTTGTATTCTTTGTCTAAAATTACAATACAGAATTAAGTTTTATTATTTAGAACTAAGTTTTTATAATGATATTTTGGAATTTTTGGAAAGAAAAATTTTGTTTCCGATATCGACATAATTCTAAATTTCTTAATTTTGAACACAAAATAGTCGAGTCTAGTTGATGTTTGCATAAATTATTTTTTTAGATAGGTCAATTCAGCGATTACACAGGAAATAATCATTAAATTCTAAATTTAGATATGTTTTTATATATTTTGTGCCTTATTTAAACAAAAAAAAAATAGTGATAAAATTTTGCATGAATTATTCAAATATTTTTATTGTTTTTTAACTATCCCTCTCCTCGACCGAAGTCACCCATAAATCTTATTAATGAAAAAATTTAAACCTGGAATATTGTCAATATTTATGCCACATCTTTCCTTATTTCAAATAAATGGGAAGAAACTGTTAAAACAATTAGGATGATGCCGATTTCGTTCACATCGATTGAAGAATACGAGAAAAACGTAGCTGCATAGAATAAAATTAGGTGTTTTTAGAGGTTTTTTTCCGAAGAAGGCTCGTTGCAATGAAAAATTATAGGTTTCTTATTGCCCCTGACCATTTCACACTGATTACAAAAAGGCGATTCATCCTTGTGCTTTTGGAGATTTAACCCAAAAGCGACGGATCATTTAACATTCATACAAATAGCATTACACTATCCTAACTTGCATAGAAAAAGTTGATACTTTTGGAGATTTTCCTTAAGATTGGAAATGATATATCCAATGACTTTTTTAAATGAGATAAACATGCCTACCAAATTTTGGACAACGAGTTTGAAAGTTGCAGGGAAATGCACACATTCATAGGCATTGCCATATGAAATTTAAATTCGTCAAGTTAAAAAAAATACTAGTGTGTTTTAGACCATTCGACTGAAGTAAAACGCATTCACCAGCATACTTCCCAAGTCAAACGTGCGTAAAGAAGCTCTTTTACTTCAAAAATAAATATAATTGCATTCGGTCATAAACTAGACCTCGCTTCTCTAAACATATTTCGTGTGGTCAAATATAACCTGTACGTAGTCACAAATAAAACGTGTATATAAACCTTTATAGAAGAAAGAACCATAATAATAATACATATATACAAATCTATACAAAATGTACGAGGTAGTAAAGTAGTATATTATAGTTGATACCGTAACAACACTGACTCAAGTTTTAGTTAAACTATCTCTGTGCGGCAACCAAGTTTGTTGTAATGACTGTTCTAAATAAATATACAGGATACAACGCGTATAATATTCATAACATTATACCTCTTTTATTTATATTATTACATGTGCGACGATTGTTCTCATTTTAATTTCAATTTTTAATAATTCATTAAATAAAAATATTTTTTTTATTTAAAAAATTGTGATTTTTTTTTTTTTATAAATGTAAATTTTTAAAGAAAATTTTAAAATTCTATTGTTAATAAATATTTTTTTAAAATTGTCCCGTTATTATTCAAAAAATATAATAAACAGTTGAAGACAGGACGAAATCTTTTTTTTTTATAATTTTATGTTTAAAGTGATTGTTTAATTTTATTTTTTACTATTTTTGTTTAAAAAAAGAAGTGTTTTGTTTTTTTTATTTTTTTTTGTATTACACCATACAAGAAGTGAAGTGGAAATATACAAATTTGGAACAACAATCTGGTACACATTCAATTCGCTTTTTATAATTATATATATAAATATATTTTTTTTTTTAATTATAAAAATATTTTTGAAAGAAAATAAATAATATCGACATTGTTGTGTTAGTTAGTGTTTGTGTTTAAATTAAAAGGTAAGATTTTTTTAAATGTTTTTATGACAATTATTATTACTTAATAGTGTTTGGTAATTTGTTTTGTGGATAAAAAATGATATTTTGAGGTACTTTTAAAAAAATAGAAATTGGCTTCTTTTTGAAATTCAAGAAAAAATTCGTGCTTACTTCTTTTATACAGCTTCAACTTAGAAAGTTCGACGAGTATTTAAAGACAATAGAAAATAGATGAAGAATCATCATTATAATCATCTATTATTTCCGATAGTTAATTGTAAAAGATTTAAAAAAATTAAATATTAAAAAAAACAGCAAAGTAGGTATCTGTTGATTAAATACTTTGTATATGGTTTAATAATATTTTCTTGAACTTGTATGATTATTGACTTTGTTTCAATAAATTATATAAATGAGCTTAATTTGGTGAATCCAAAATTAGTTTAAAAAATAGTTCGACAACCCTAAGATTGTTTATTTAAAAAAAAAAAACTGACATTTTTAATATTTGAACTTTTAAATTACCTGTTAGAGACAATACAACGTATCTAAGGAAGGCTTAAGAATTTTTTTGGATCCGGAACATACTGTCAGAATATTTCTTTTTCCTGTTCACCAATCGCCATTTTCTTAGACAAGTATTGGTAGTATATTCTTAAAACTTTTGTCTCTAGATCAAAAAATTTTAAAAAATTTATTTGAAGGGAACAAATACTTTCGTTATAAAATTGACATTTAAATACCGGTATTTCGGTTATCATACAATCCTCATCAGTAGCTCACTTTTATCGTATAACACATTATATATATTACATAATTGGGTATGACATCTAGATACCGGTATTTCGGTTGCAATGCAATCATCGTCAGTGGATAATTGAATAGATTTCTTTTTATTTCTAGTTAGCATTATGGTATTTAATTTTTAATAACTATTTTCAAGGTGTATTTTTTACATGATAAATTTTCAGAAAGAAATTTCCTATATGAATAGATTAGAAAAAATTATTTTTTTTATGTAAATTTGTATAATTATAGATACAACAAAAATAATTGGTTGATTCCAGAAATTAATCAATTTATTAACTAAATCTATCCGAATAAAACCTAATCCTATTACAATTAATCTTACTCAAGACTATAAACTAGCTTAATTAATAAAGATAATACGTACTACAATGATGTAATATTAAGTGATAGAATTTTCCTTAATTATTGTAAAATTGTATGGTTTTTCATGGTCAAATTTATTTAAATTTTAAAGTTAGTGTTAGAAAAGATAAATACTATCAAAAATTATGACGGAATTTGTTTTCTATAGACTTGTATGCATGAATATTAATTTTTGCGGTACTGTTAAAAGTAATAATTTTAGTTGAAAAGCGTTAATTAGAAAATTAATTCTTTTTTAATTGTATTTTTTTTTTAAATTGTTCATTTAACTTTCATATTAAGTACTTAATTAAAATAATAAAAATTTTTAATAAAATTTTAAAAATAATACTTTTCTAATAATTGCTGTTTTTTGATTTTATGTTTTTATTTAAGAATATGAGCCAATTAACTGTAAATGACAACCCGGATAGTTTTTATCCTTTATTAGTTTTAATGTATTTCATCTAAAACTTAAGACACAAAAATCTATTCCCGTTATAAATTAAACAATTCTTTTTAAAAATTTTCTTTTATCCATTGTTTAATTCTTTTCTCCTTCATTCATCAAAATTATTCGAAAGATATAATTTATTTAAATTTTTGGAACCACATGTGGTTGTCATTAAAAATTAATTCGTAAACAAATTTGTTATGACGGGTGGTACACAAAAACATTTGGATGTTTTATTGTTTACAGTGTGTAACAAAAAAAAATATAAATGTTAGGCAATTGTTTATTTTCAATTAGTTATTTTTCCAAACTATATTCAATTTATGAATACATAGAAAATTTTCAATTTTTGACTCATAAAAAACTCGATTTAAGTAATGGAGTTTAATCTCTATTTAAGTTAATAGAGATTTTTTTAGATAAAAAAAGAAAATACTATTTGACAAAAGCTACAAATACTGCACAACTTCTAAGTCTAACTTGAATCCAGTTAGACTTAGAAGTAGTCCATTCCAATTGTGGATTTATATTAGCTTGGGTAAAGTGTCAGGTCGCATATTATAAGTTTTATTATCATATAATACTAAAATCTTTTTTTTATTACTTTTAAACCAAAATTAATATAGTTTGTGTCCAAAAGATAATTGTCATATTATTATAAAAAATTGTGTATAAAAATTTACTTGAAAAATTTAAAAAAATTTCAATTTCATCATTGTTTTGTTGAACATGTTTTGCTACAATGTTTCTGCTGTAAGCTTACTAAAATTTTTATTATAAAATTTCTGACTTTATAAAAATAAAATAAATATAAATAAAAAGTTAAATTAATACTTAATTAATTAATTTTAATTATTTAAAATAAATATAAAAGTGTTGTTATTTATTGATATGACTTTCCACAATTTAACGCTCAATTCAATTAATAAAAAAAAAAATTATATTGTATTTTTAATTACACATTA
Organism: Chrysopa pallens; assembly: GCA_020423425.1. Lineage (NCBI taxonomy): Eukaryota > Metazoa > Arthropoda > Insecta > Neuroptera > Chrysopidae > Chrysopa > Chrysopa pallens. The sequence continues at coordinate 24,901,392 of CM035593.1, read as the reverse complement.
TGCGTGTTATATACATAATGATTTTGGAAAATATCTTCAAAGAAAATCTTTTAATGTCAAAACAAATTAATCCACCATTGAAAAATTTTTAAAAAATAAATTTATGAAGCCTGAATAATATTTTGTTAACCATATACTTATGACTTTTATCAAGTGATGCAGCGTTTACCGATCAATAGAAGATCAGATTCAATTTTTTCATTTACTTTGATTGAAGCGTCATTACTTCACGAACATTGATCTGAAGTTGTTTCGTAAAAATCTTTAAAAATAAGCAAAATATATAAAAATTCCTAATTGAACAGAGAGGGAAATATCTATGTATGACGTCAACTGTTAGTATCTTCATATAAATTACTTGTTAAACACCGTTTTTAAGAAAGAAATGCAAAATAATCTTTGGTAGCTTAAAAATTCTTGCTTTTTGAATAAATTCATTTAATTTTCAATTTTTATGTTATGGTATTCAGTCTTTAATTTCACATTTTGATGTGAAATATAGCAAATTTAGAAAAAAGTCCGGTCGTCCTTATTTCTATTAATTTAGTTAAAGTACTTTAAGAAAATAAAATTGACGTATCAAAGTAACTAAAGTAAGATTTAATTTTTTGTTGAAAGGTAACATTTTTTATTTTAATATTTTTTTAATTCGTAAATATTTGACTGTAATATAAATAGTATTTATTTATTTATTATAAATGAATAAAAATTTCTGCATTTTTTGTACAACAGAAAATCGGGAAAAACGTAAGTTATCATAGTTACATTTGTAAGTAAGCATATTCATACACCACGAAGAAATTCTCTGTCCATTATAGGCATTGAATCATATATGAATCCAAATTTGAATAATTTAGCCGTGTTTCCTTGTTACATGCTGTATATTATTAAGTAATAAAAAATTAATTTTTTTTTTCGTAAAAATCAAGATTTAACGTTCATTACCTACTATTTACTTGAAGTTAATATGTTTATGAGTACAGTACGTGCCTTTGTTTACAAAATATAATTTTTCTTTTTAAATAGTCATTAATTTTCTCTTGTTTTTAATGTAAAAAAGCTGATATTTTAGGAGGTTTTAAATATAGAATTTTAATTTATAAATTAATTAGGTATTACTACTTACTTGAATTGAAAAAACACGTTTCTTACTTTTACAGACACAAAAAGTAATAAATGTTTAATTGCATTTTTCATTATAAGTTTTCTTTTATTTTGAAAAAATAAAAGAAATTAACTCAGACGATATAATGATATTTGTTATTTTTAATAGATGATGTATTCTGAAATGAACTTAGGTTTTGAATTGTCTGACCATGAAAATGTACTTATTTTTATTTATTAAGAAAATAAAGATAGTTTTGTTAACCAAATTGATTGTGAACCAAAATTTGCTTTTTTTTTGTGAAAATATCAAAAACTAGCTTCGAAATTTGTTGTAAATCATAACTCGTATTCGTGTCTTTAGTTTTTTGTTATAAATTTTCTGGTAATTGGATATTAGACCAGGTTGATAATTTTTGAAACCAAAAATTATAGTAGGGTTAAACCTATTGGAAACGGGAAAGAATATAACAAAAATGAAAGGAAAAAAAATTTACGGGCGATCTGAGATCGGGAAGTGGAAGGTGACACTTTTTACCATTTTGTAATGCTTTTACCCTAGTCAATATATTTTAGAGTAAGAATTAAATAAAATAAAATGCATAGGTCTTGATGACCTCTCAAATAATTACTTATTTTTTCTCGCAAAAACTTTTATCGTATTTTAATTTTTACTGCTTCTGAAATTTTTAATTAATTGTACTTTCAGTCACGGTGTAAATAGAAAAATGATATACTATTTTTCATTATTGTTTATAATTTTTTGTACATAAAAAACAATAGCGATAAAATGATATTGTTTGTCTATTAATAGAAACTATTTTTTTCTAAAATTATTATTAATCATACTCTAAATTGTTTTTCAAAATAAGATGAAATACAATTGGTATTGTTTGGACTAAATATTACTCATTGATATAACAGTTTTGAGATAAATTCATTCAAAAAAATATTTTTCTTTAATTTGATAAAATTATGATTTTTTTCCGCAAAATTTTGTATATCTGTAATCTGTATGCCTACCAGAACATTAAAAACGGTTATAAACACCAATTATTGGTGCGAAAATTACTTTTTTAATTTTACTATTCAAAATATCGATTACTACAGCTTGGACAAATTGTGGAGAACATTCCTAATCTATACTAGCCTGTGGATAGCCGTGTTTGTCTTACTTTTAAATTCGCTATTTGCTTGAGTAAAGTAACATGTCGCTTATTATAAGTTATTGTATCATATAATAAAACTAGTCTTTTATTTTTATCAATACCTAAGAAATAATTCGCTTAGTTTACGTAATTCCATCGTGACGGATTTTATTCTTTTATTGGTTACAAACTCGTAAAAATCTGTATTGGCAGAAAATTTGAGAAACAATTGTGCGAAAATTACTTTTTTAATGTAAATACAAACACTATAGCTTGTTAAAGCTTGCACAAATTGTGGAGACCATTCCTAAGCTGTACTACCCTTTATATAGCTCTACTTGTCGTACTTATAATTTTGCTATACGCTTGAGTAAAGTGGCATGTCGCTTATTATAAGTTATAGTATCAAATATTAAAATTAAAATCTTTCATTTTTAACAATACTTTGTTTACGTAGCTCCATCGTAGCAGGTTTTATTCTTTTATTGGTAACAAACTCGTAAAAAATTCATGGAATGATGAACAGTATTAAAAATATCAACTACTTCCGTATCTAAAGGGAATTTTTGATTAACAAAATTATGTTATATATGACGTTCAAAATATGTACGTGTTTTTTTTTGTATGTATTTTTTTTCAAGGTATCCCCCCATATGCTTGTAAAAATATTTTTTTAATTAAACAAAACTTGATATAAGTAATTTTTATTTATTAATAAAAAGAAAATTATATAATTAAACAACATAATATAATTTTTAATATTAGAAATTTTTATGTTGTATTTATTAAATAAGATATATTTTTGAGAAAAAAAATTTTTATTAAATTATTAATTAATAATCAGTATTTTTTATTTACTTCTATACACAAGTTAACATCCTAAGATGTGATTGGAGGTTTTGTATCATGACATCTCTAAAATCGATGACTTTTTTAGATTTTCCAAATTTTGCAATTTATATATGTTAGGAAGAAATTTGTATCGTAATATAATATTGGACATAAAACGGAAATGTCTCGTTCGATTAATTGTTTTCCAATTTGAATCATCTTAAAATATCATTGTTTTCTTGAAAATATAAAATGTCGAATGTCACTGAGTGAAATATAAACACCGATTTTCATTCTTTTGATAAATAAAATGATTTGAAAGTGGAGAAAAATCACAATTTCGTCATCTATGAGTTCAATTGTTTTAATTAAAAATTATTTTTGAAATTTTGGTTTCGTATAAATTGACAGTGTAAGATATTCGTCTCAAATAGTCAATATAAAAATATTATGGTATTTTATATCAACTTTTTACAACAATTTAAAACTTTTTATTTTTAGATTGTCAATTTTATACGAAAATTTTATTTTGTCTATTTTATACGAAATGTCATTATTTTAAATATGAATTATCTTAATAAAATATTAATTAAATTTTGTTCACTTACATAATGAAAAATGCAATAATTTGTGTTTAAAATATTTAAGTTAAATAATAATTTAAGTATAATTTTTTTATGTTTTTCAATTATAATTTACTACCCAATTATTGATAACCATTAAATTGAAATTCATTAAATAATATTATAATATTTACATTTAATTTGAAACATTATTTTAATTTAACCAATACGGAACATTTTTTAGTGCGGACAATAATTTTTAAATAAGTACTGTCCTAAAAACTTTGGGATTAAATTTTCTCCTTCTTTAATTTAGAGTATGGTCTATCAGAGGAGCTAATGAGCGGGGGGGGGGGGCGTGGGCTTTGAGATATATAATGATGGTAATAAACTTGGTTCGTATATCAGAAAGTTTGCTAAGGCTAGACTGTACTTACATTTCGTAAAATTTATGATCGATAATACGGTAATTATTAGAGAGATTAGACTTAAGGATGTGTTGTACTGTATGTTACAGGATTTTTTTTCCCAATTTATTTCACGTGTATATGGATGGGTGTGTGGTGTATCTATGAACTTTTTCCCATTATTAGTTGTATCTTAATAATAATGTCTTATAATCATAGTAATATTATTAATAATATGTACTTGAATTAAGTAGTCAACTCTTTACTTGATAGTACGTTGTGTGTCTGTCCGACCTAGAAAACATAAAATTGAAAATAACCTGTTATGACATGAATATATAATATATTAATAATATTTGAATATATTCATATATTCATAAATACCGATTGATTTATGATCGATTTTTAAACCAATTTCAAATTCAAAAAAAGAGGGTGTTAAAATATATTTGTGTGTATACACCTGCAACATTCACATGTAACACAACTTTGACGCGTAACAGCAACCTTTGTGTGGTCGTGAACGCGTAACACCGTCGTGTAACAGAAGTTGATATGCTACAATGTTTCATTGCGTCCCACAAATTGTTGGTCAAATTTAAATCGCATCAAAAGATGTTGTTAGGTGGGGCTACGAATAGTGTGACTCAATAACTCAATACTTGCAAAGACAAGACATAAATATTATTCATTTTTATTTTAATGCAACACATAGCAACATCGTAACATTACAACACCTACAAACCATTGGTGTCGTAACACGTAATAGTACAGATTTACGCTGGATGTTACGTTACGAACGTTTGTTGCACGTGTGTACGCTGCTTAATATGTCAGAGTACATTCATTTTTGTTGTAACGCTAGAAAACATTGATCGCGCTCAATTAAAATTTTTGTATAAGTGTTCATAGAACCACCAAATTAGTCCATTTCTATTTGCCCGTCATCTAGATAAATGAAAAACGAAAAGAGATAGTGAGCTGAAATTTCGGTGAAGTATTCTAGGCATAAAAAGATTTTGAGTTCAAGTTCGTGAATGATCAAAATCTGTCCGTTGGATCCAATGGATGCATTACCCAACTTTTAAACCATAAGAGATAGAAGAAAAATTCTTAGAAATGTTTGTTTTTTTAAATTAACAACTTTTGTTTGAAACTTTTTTTTTTGTAAAAAGTTCGCCACAATTTAGCTAATAAACACATATAAAATTACTGTACATAATAATTGTGTCGATTCTTAATTTATGGAAATTCATTTTTATGTTTAAATATTTAAAAAAAAAAATCATTTTAGTTTTTTCCATTTAAAACTTTATTTTAATTGTAGGATATATGTTTTGAATGCTAGCCTATCTTCATACTGTCCAAACATCTAACATCCGAAACGTATGTCCTGTGACAATAGTAATAATAGAGTTTTAAGTGGAAAAAGCTAAAATTAGATTATTAGGACATGTATTTAATATAACTATAACGATTGAATATTTGGAGTATTTTTGAATGATAATGATAAAAAAAAGTTAAACCATTGATACGAAATCAATCTTTCAGTATGGCTGTGTACTTAAATAACATTCTGTAATGTCAAATGATTTAAAAGGCAAACGGTATACGTTTTTTCAATTAAGAGGGACCAGGTAATAAATATATAAATACTATTATTATTTATTACAAATATTAATATTGAACATTTATTACTTTTTATGTGCATTATAATCTTCTGTTTTTAAATCGTATTAAAATAGGCAAATAAATACTTATATTATTTATATACCTGTATTGGTTTGTTTGGTTTGTGTTTATGAAAAATTAAATCATCAGGTAAAAAGATGTAATGCGATTCTAACTTTTCTGTTACAGTGTGTCACAAATTATTTTGTTTTCAATTGTTTTATAGTCTAGTATAAATTTGAGTATAAATACTATACTATAGTATGAAGTAAAAACATGTAAATTAAGCTCAATTCGAGTATTAAGAGAGTAACAGCACCGCGTCCCGTGTACTCTGTACTCTCTTTTAGAACACTCCGATTACCTTCTAGCACAATGTGACAATGATATCGATGGTGAAGACAGTGTGATCAACCAATCGCCTCTTTTTTTATATTATAATTTGTCAAACTGTCGCTGCTTGGATTTGAATCCGTAACCTTCATTCTAAGTACGTTCTGATACGGAAACGATATTTCGGCTGAATTTTTATCGAAAAAGAGAGTTTTTTCTTTTTAAATTTTATACTTAAAGTGTTTTTACGAAAATTTCACGATTTTTAGTAATTTTCTCAAGGGTACCCTTTTTAAAAAACAAATGAAAATTCTAAATCAAGTTACTGTCTCTGATTTCGGTAAAATTATGTGTATAAGAGTTGTTTGACCTGTAGATTTTAAAAATCACATTCATTTTACGGCGCATTGTTTTTGAGTTATGATCTGAAATTTGATTCGGAGATCAATATTCTGAACAAATTTTAAGCTACATTTTTTACACCCTAATTACCCTAGAAAACTTTAAAATAGCATTAAACTTTTTTTTTAGGATTTTTTGTTGCTTTATAGATTTTTTTTACAGATTCGCAAACTGGCTATCTGTTCCATCCACCTTTAATTAGCGTTGTAGAATTATGCCACCTTTAATTAGCGTTGTAGAATTTTTTTAGGGCTTTCCTCATGAATAGTTTTCGACCATAATCTTCTTTTTTGCTGTTTTATAGCGTCTATACAAGTTTTTTTTTGTTGCAAATATTTACAGTAAAAACTTTTGTATAAAATTAACATAATTTAAATGTTAAAAACGGTCCACACAAAATTAATGTTGATTATCTATACAAAAAAGTTGAATTTTTAACAGAAAAATTTTGTTAAAATTTCGTCTCCAAGTATAAAACTGTCGTCCTAGTGTTAACTCAATTATTATTTGATTTTCAATACAGAGGTTAGATAATTAATTTAAAATAAAGAAATATTAAATGGCTTATTGAGAAAATTATTTTTCATTATTTATTTATCAGTCAAGTCCCATCAGTCTTAAACTTCAATAAGAGCAGATACTTTTCTATGTAGCAAACTTATATGTTAAAAATGAAGTAACATAAGAAGATTGTAAAATTAACACAAAAATTTTTAACAAAGGCTTTTTTTGGTTGAAAATACACAAAATTGTTTACGACTTGTCAAATTGGATCACTCAATAAAATACAAAACCAGTACTAATCTATAATTACAGCTAGTTCATTTCGATATAAAATCTTTTTTTCACGTTTGACATAAATTTTAATATTGTTTTGTATAGATAATAAAAGTTCTTGAATAATACGCTTGTTGGTCTATCTGTTGTCCGTCATATGGTGATGATAAGAACATTAAAATCAAATCATGTATTTGAGAGACAGACAGACCGATTCAAACAATACCATATCATATTATTATTGTCTCATATAAATGTTTTTACATGTTTTGTTATCGTTTACTTTGCTACCAAATCACGTGCCATATAAATAAAAATATTTAATTTCATTGACCGTCGATATATTTTTTAAATATATCTCAACAATGATTCACATCATAATAGGGTTGGTTTTTTGTAATTCTAATCGAGTAATAACTATTTTAATGGTTTTTGATAAAAATATTTATAGAAATAATATAGATAGAGCGTTTGATTCAGTACTGTAATTCTTATTATTTTTGTTTACCTTTTCTAAAAGTAGTATTAATAGTGACGAGAGCTCACAAAATATGAAACAATTTGTTTGTGTTAATAATAAGTATAGACTTTTATTTCTACGAAGTGGTCACAAGGAAAAATTAAATGTTTACTTTTTATTTTATTATTTTGAAGGTTATTACTTTTAAGTTTTCTATACAACCACGATAAATTTTGGATGAAATTTAATCACTGGTTTTTGTTCCTTCTCTACCTTTTTGTGACATTAAATCTGGGCCAAATTGAACTACACAGGCAGCACCAGCATTCAAATAAAAAATGAATCATCCAATTCGGTTCACGCAGTCGAAAGTTTTGAGGTAACAAATATAAAAAATACAGTCGAATTGATGAGAACCTCCTCGTTTTTTGGAGTTAAAAATAAAATTAATGTAGTAAAAACTAACCAAAAAGTAAATATGTTATTATAAAGCGCCCTGAAAATTGATAATTTTTAGTTTTAAGGCAGCATTGACGTCAAAGTTCAGTCATACCATCTCAGTTAGAAATAAGTTTCTTCTACGGATATCTCCACTTGTCCGTCATAGTTCAGTTTCAGTGATTCAGCGATATTTTTACAATTCAACGGAATTTTTTGTTTTATTTTAGTGTGGGAATATACAAACCATTGAAGGAACAAGGATAGCACAACGACTGAACTGTGACTGAAATGACATGTAATGGACATGTGTAGTTAGACTGGTTTGACTGACATTGAACTATGACGTGACTGATATATGTGGTTGGATCCTAAATAGTTTTAGGTTTTAAAACAAACAAAAAATGTAAACTGATATTTTCCCTATTGACAGGGCTCTTTTATTTGATGGTAGCATTAAACTGAATTAGGTCAATTAATAAAAGTGGTTAGAACTAGAATTTAATCCATCCAATTTATTATTTTTTTAAAACAGGTCTGTTACTTATTCTTAAAATTAACTTTATTTATGACTTTCTCTGTATAGTTTTTAAACTATTTTTCTAACCCACACTGTAACTAAAATTTGAATATAAAATATATCAAAATAGAATTATATCTTATAGAAATTGTACCATACAATGTAATTCAGGTATATATACATACCTACACTAATGAAATTGAAATAATGTTTATGGAACACAATATATTTTATAAAATTAAATTTATAAATACCTACACAAAATGTATTTTCCAAATCAATATATTCTATTTAATATTAGGTATTTTACACCTATAGTAAAAATAAACATGTATTTAAGATAATAAAATAATTTAAACTAGGTAAAAATAATTATACCTGATAGTTCAATTAACACATCGTGTCGGGTCGAGTAGTCTTTTCTTGTATGTTGTCCGATAATCATAAAATTCATATATAATTGGCATGCAAGTCCTTTTAGCAAAGTCCTTCGTTCTAAGGAGAAACTGAACTTGGTATGCAAAAATCAGGGACCCAATTCTGTCAATTGATTTGTGTTCAGACTATTTCAAATATTAAAACAATCTAGATGTTCTGTATCAATTTTTGTCAAAAATTTCTGGTCTAACGATAAATAAATGAACTAGCTGTAGACACTCATAGTTTGAGAATCGATAAATTTTTTTCGATTCTTTGCAATTTTATTAAAGAATCTTTCGAAAAAATTGAAAATTTTGATATGTATGTTTTGTCTCATATTTAGATAAACATCAACATACTAGGAAAATTATATCTGTTACATAACGACGGATCTAGGGGAGGCAACGGGAGCAGACTTCTCCGGGTGCTAGCCAGTAAGGGCCGCCAGTGACGGGACGCATTAGTTATATGATAGGTGTATTGTGATTTTCAGATGGGAAGGGGTGCCATATTTTATAAGCAACGCATGGGTATGAAGTTGAGAGAGAAACCACAGTCTAACAACCTATAGTTGAAATATAATTACAGCAACCGGGATTCGAGCATATAGCCGCCTAGTTAGATAAGCAAACGCTCAAACGTCTTCAACTCTTAGCTATCTTAGACATTCGGCTGATATTAAAAATTAATTATTCTTCAATTGTTTCCTCGTTAAAATTATTAATAATAAGGGAAGAAATAGATTAAGTAATACTTTTTTTCTTAATATGATAATTTATAAAAGTCAGAAATTTTCAATATAACATAATAAATCATCTACAGAAATCTGTAAACCAATTTTATTTGTGAAAAGCAATCGCGCCATGGTTTAATTCAGATACTGCGTATACAGTCTGTATTTGGCAAACAATATTTTCAATTTTGTTATTTCGATGTAATTAATTTTATGAGATAATGTATTATAAGTAAAGTTTAGGCGAGGTACCAGATACATAATTATATATTTTTTTAAATTGATTTCGTTAATAAAATTATTCATAGATCATATATTTGATTCTCGGTTAATATTTGATTCTCGGTTCATACACAGGCTGACAGACAGACAGGCGACAATGACCCACATAGTTTGGTCATTTTAAGCGTCACGTTTAACATTATATTTTTAAGCGTTACAAACTTTTTACTACATTGACTTAATATGTACTTCAGGATATTACAATGATTTTTTAAATAATAAAAGGTGTTGTGTTTTTGTGGAATACTGTTAGTTTCTCAACGGGTTTTCACACACCACATCTATAAATAATAATTTTACTACTTCTATATGTCTGTCATTCATAAAGTTGTAATAATTGTTATTAGAGATTTAGATACTTTTTATAAAAGAGTGTAGTAATTATTATTTAAATGAATAATGTAACAAGTATTGAATTTTTATTACTTTCTATAAATAAATGATAATAATAATAATAATAAAATACAGAACAAATTATTTATTAATTATTATTTTGCAATCATAGACCTTATTATGTTTTACATAATATTTTATAATACTATTATAAAGTATAAAAATTTATATATATGTAACAATAACATAGATTTCAAATCAAAGTATTCTAACCTAATTAATTCATACGGATCTAAATGGAATAATTTAGATTTCTATAGCAAGTTTTTAAAATCTGAGAAATCAGGATTACGCGAAAAAGAATTGTTTTTCGAACTCATTCAGTCATTTTTTAAACTATAACAGAAAGAAGAAAAATTCACAGATAAAACTATTCAATCTTTATATTATTGTGCTAAATAAAAATCAGAAATTACAACATCCTTTTCTTACTTATACAGTTTATGTAAGAATAAGTGAGTGCAATGTATCAATGTATGTGATGACTCCAAACATATCTATAATATTATATATAGACAAGATAGTATATATCGTGGATACTACATGTTAGATAGAGAGAAAAGCTGTTAAAGGATGGTGAAGGATGTGTGTATACTGGGAAACATTTTACTGAAATGAATAATAGATTTTTTTCAGGGTATTACTTATTTAAAAAAATTAACAAAAAGTAAAATAAAAAAACTTTTTTTTTAATTAAATACCAGAATCGCAACATGCAATTTTTTTGCTGGTCCTTGGATTCGATACATCGTAACGAGATCACTACACTTATAGAGAAAATGTGATCAGTATTTCGTCCTATTGCTTGTATTCACTTTTTTGTAGGCCTTGAAAGAAAAGTCCCCATCGCAACTGGTTCCAACTCGAGATCTCTACCAATAGAGCTAAGCTCGATACCGCTAAATCACTCCAAAAATTATTTTAGATCAAATGCTTTTTTAAAATTTATTTTATATTTTAGTGCATTATTGATTTTTTAATTTCCTAAAAAAAAATTAGTTCAATTATTGATTAATATTTTTCGAAAATAATAAACTTCCTAATGTCCAAGTAGTCGGCTCAGTGATCAAGTGAATAACGGCACTAACACCTTCACCCATTATGATCAATTATAATAAAAAAACGAGGCGGTTGATTGATCACACTATCGTTGTATGGATAAGAACATAGTAACCGGCTCCACCAACTACATAATAACAATATAATAATCACCTTCTGGTAGAAGGCATCTGCCTTCAGGTGATGCAGTATTCTAAAAACAGAGTACAGAAGACCAAAAAGTCTATGTATACAAGGGATGCAATTGTTGTTCCATTCTTAATACTCTGAATGTCCAATATAATGTCCAAGTTCTAGTTAATACTAAATAATAGTTTCTTAATTTAATCAATTACATTTTCACAATATTTTACGAATTAAATAATATATGTAATCAATAATATACTTACATTTATATGTTATTATTAAGTGTGCTAAATATTCATTGATTATTTAATTAAAAAGTATTAATTATGAACTAATTAATTATTATCTATTCAAAAATTATAATATAAAATATTTTGTTATGTTTACACGTAATAAGAATGATTATTAATTAAAGTTATTTAATAGTTACAAAAAATTGAAGTATTCATGCATGGGCACGGGGAAAGGATTTATTTGCACTTGCAAACCGGATGTCCACAATGTTATTTAATACATACTTCAGTATTCCAAAAATGTTTTGGTGGTAGTCAGACTACATAGATTCGTTTACGATCGACCCATTGCAGTCCCTCTAATAAAACGTTTACAAAGACCATTTACTGGTTTCTTATAAAAATGAATAAGTGTCTGTTTGCATATCACAATATCACATGAAAACTCCAAACCACTTGATTGATTTTGATGAAACTTTTACAGATTGAACGTATACCAGATGTTATTCAAAGATTGAATACATTTTACACTGAATAATTTAAGTGCTCACTTAAATGAGAAATTCAAGCTTACGTTACTTTTCCCCTGAAATTTTATCGATATCCATGCTAACAACTTTGCCTTTATTTTGGAGCGCTTTGATAATCTTTGCTGTATCACTGAGGTACGCACCAAAAAACTGCGTGGAATAGAAAAGGATCCCGCTGTAATTACGCTGAATGGAAAGTCGTCAGTATTTGTAAGAAAATATTTATGTTTATAGGGTATGCAATTCCAGGGTGTCCACTGGTCAGGGGAAATCTGGAGAAGTCGAGAGACTTTAATTTTGTGTAAAAATCATGGAATAGTTAAAGATTTTTATAAAATTTTAGTAAAAGTCAGGAAATTTTGAGCTATAAAAGAAACTTTATTCTTTCTAGCCTTACAGTCTAAAAATTGTTTGGTTTTTTTCTTCCATGTGATTTTTATCCTGCATAAAATCACCTTACACTATAAAAGTTAGTGAATGTCAAATGGCAATCGGATTTCGTACAAATATTATAAAATTTAATAATCATGACAACATCATCAAAAATTTTTGTTTATTATTTAAAATTTAAATCAATTTTTATATAACACTCAAATATAATTTATGTAAACATGTGATACCCGGATCTTTCATTAACAAAAAGTCCATAAAAATAATTATTATGGGAAATAAAAAAATTAATAAAACTATTGAGTAATTAATATTGTTTTTGTGATAAATAAATTATATAAGAATCAATAATAATAATGCAAAGCGGAAAAATTATTCATAAAAATTCATATTAATTTTCAAGTTTAACCTTGTGTATATACGAATTTATATTGTGTAAAAGTAAATATGTTTTTTAAATTAATATTCAGCAGTTTTACTGCAATTTTGCAAAATTAATCAAATTTGGAATCCATAATAAATCCTCTTTATAGGTAATATGAACTATATGACAATGAATTTGAGGTATTATTATTTTTGTTTTATAACGAGCTTGAATGTTTTTTATTATATGCTTCGGTCGCATTTGTATGTGGGTTAGGTCCGGTCTTTATAGCTCTGTTCAAGGTAAATAATTTTGGATATATGTAATTAATAAGACATTATTCTTGGTATGAAATACATATAATTAAAAATATTGAGAACTTTGAATTTTAATTGAGCCTGGAAAACTTATTGAGACTAACCTATATAGTTTTAGCTTATTTTAAGCTTAGTTATTCACTAGTTTCAAATTTAAATTTTTTCCAAATAAAACGATTTATATTTGAGTAAAAATATTTTTATACTTTTTCGCTTCCAAGTTCGAAGTATTGAATAAAAAACAAATTTTTGCTCCGGATGAATTTGTGCATAGTTCCACAACTTATGAACGAGTATTTATAAATTTGTGGTAAACAATAGTGGTGATATTCAGGATAAGCTGTCCCATTTTAGAAACATTTTCAATTACCTTTCCAGAATCATAGCGGTCGATACTTACCCCTTTTTTACCATGTGTAGTTTAAATTGTGTCAAAATCGATTCTAAAACATCGTTATAGAAGAAAAATCGGAATTCGGAACGAATAAACATGAAAAAAATAAAGTCAAGTTAGATAATGGGCATTTTTCCCAAAAATTGCCAATATATCGAGAACCATTCATCCGATTTTGATGAAATTCGATTGTATGTAGGCGTATGATATTGCTTTTAATTATGATTGAAATGTAGAAAATGCATTTGTTCATCTCATGTCAAAATTGCAACTCGTTCGTTAGAGACAAGCCGGACATATAGTGATTTTAGTGAACATATTTGTACATCACGACGAAGTTTATAATCTATTATTGGCGATGTATGTTATTATTCAAGAGAATAGTATTTCCATAGCTTTCAATATGATGTAAAATAAAATAAAAAGTTGTTAAAGTAATTAAAACACTGACTATCTGATCTATGAAAAATCTGTTGAAATACCAAACATATCTAAGTTCAATATATGACTTTTGTCATTTGTCAATAAGCATTGTGGCCATCGAAGTTTATTACTGGAAAATTTGTTTTCTATAGACAATACTCTAGTTTTATCTTTTATCTTTAAATTGTTTATTTAATCTATTTGTTATTTCAATTGCATACTTGAATGTTTCCGACAAATTTGTTCCCCACACTTGACCTAGATCTGTTCTAACATGTATTCGACATTTAAACATATTTTATCATTGGCAAGAAACTTCAAATTTCGATTATCATATCCGCTGTTGTATAATTGCTTCAATTCGTTTGATCATTCAATAACATTTTATCATGCATTAAATATAAAAAACGCTTTTAAAATAACATGAAATGTCAATTTCCTCCAGTTGGAGGTACAAGGTATCCCTTGGTCATATCATTGACCTACCTGCCAATAATGTTACAAATTTCTTTTCCATTTAATGCACGCAAAATAAAAATAAAAGTTTGTGTTTTATATACTAATTTTTTTATTTTATTAGTAACTCTATTTTTTAACTAATTTGTATTGTTAATTAAAAATTCAGCTACAAAGTTAACGAATTATTTTTCTAGTCAAGCTTAAATAATACTACTATGTAAGATTTCTCAGTTAAAACAGAGACAAGTTTAACAATTATACTTTACATTTAGAGTTCGAATAAATAGGGTAGTTTCGGTAGTGGAAAATAAAGCATGAAATTTGACAAAAATTAAAATTTATGTAGAAATATTCTTAAATATTCTAAATTTGAGCCATAAAAACATATGATTTATTTATTATTTTAAAATTAAAATTCGATATTTTTATTTTTATATCACGTGACTTAAAGTACTAGGCTACCATTATGTGACGTCATTTTGCTAAAAATAATTCTTGATTTCTGTCAGTTCAATCTAAATAGTTATCTTAATTATTAAATAAATATTTGAAAGTTTTAGGTTATGTTTTGTTCTCAAATGTTTTATTCTCAATATTATATACCGATATTACGTCACTAAAATGGTAGACAGCTTTTTTACAGAAATAAAAAAGGTTTAAATTTTAACGTAATTTTATGGCAAGAAATCGTATATTTTTTTAGTGACATATTAAAAATTCAATATTTTGAACTACTTTTACGCTTTTATGCTTTAATGGCTTGAACGGTAATTTACCCACTGGTTGTCACTTTATGAAAATTATTCTAGTAAAAATAAAGCTAAATAATATATATCGTTCATTTTATCGAAAAGCAATAAAATACTTAATTTAAATCTCTGCTTTATATTTTATCAAAAATATTGAGAAATTATTTTAATGGATTCTATTCAATTATTTTAATGGATTCTATTTTTTTTTATAATATATATTCACGTGATCAACTGATATACTTTATTTGTGGAATTACGTACCCGGGTTGCGTTTTGAAACCAGGGTTTGGGGGTGTAACAAATATATTTTCGAAAATAAAAAATATTGAGATCTGTATTGATAAATTAAAACTAGCATAAAACATCTAGATTGTGAGATAAAATGCATTTTACCATGGGCAGGCTAGGAATTTTATTGGATAAAATAAAATGTGTTTATATTACAATACGTGATTTGTATGATTCTGTGAAAAACCTTAAAAATCGACAAAAAATCCAAAAAAATGTGTATTGCTGTTTTAAGGTACTTAGGTCTAAGAAAACGAAAAATAATATTTATTTTACTTTTGAATGGCTAGTTTTCGAGATATCGCTTGAAATTTATCCGAAATATTGACCTTCGGATATGATTTTAGGTGATATCTCAAAAACTACGTATCCGATCGTTAAATGGATAATTTTTTTGAAATCTTCCTATCAAACTACGCTAGTAAACATAAATTTAATTCAGTCGAACACAAAATAAGTTTTTCGATTTTACGTAATTTTTTTAAGAGATTCGAACCCTTTAAAAAAATCGACAACAATTTTTTGTTTTCGATTTTGATCCATTTAACGATTGGATGCGTAGTTATCTATAATCGGTTCCTGACGTCAATATTTCGTACAAATTTTAATCGATATCTTGAAAACTGGCCATCCAATCATAAAATAAATGTTATTTTTGTTTTTACTACACTTTAATTATCATAGGTCACCCAAAAAAAGAAATAAGTTTTTTCGACGATTTTTATGTATAGTTTTAGTTAACTCAAACTATTTTGATGGAATCTAAAAATATTGAATTGTACTTGAAAATTATCCACCAAACAAACGCATTTCACAAAATTTCCATATACTGCCTGTAATACATTGCCGATAATCGCAAAGCATTATCGAATAGCTTACACACTCATTTTTTAATTTAAAGTAATACTGAAGCATCTTGATCCAGAAATCATAATTTTACTGTGCTTTTTTGTCGTAATTTCTAAATACTGTGTGATGTAAGATTAAAATTAAATAGTTATAATATAAAAACTAAAATAATGATATTTTTATACTCGATATATGCCAGAATATATTAATTTTAGTCTAAAATTTGTCACGCTAGAAAATATTGCCCGCAAATGTGCGTCCGCTCGTCACCAAGAACTCCTAATCGAAAAATATTAGCGGGTTGAAATTTTGTTGACGTACTTTACACATCAAAAGTAAGATTAAGTTCATGACTGAGTAAAATCGGTCCATTTGATCCAATGGATCCCTAAAAATCCATGATAGATAAAAGAAAAATTCAATACAAAAAAATATGTTTTCCAATCAAACAACTTTTGTTTGAATTTTTTTTTCGTAAACTGTTTAGTTTCGCCACGATTTCAACACGGTTTATTGCGATTTCCGACAAAACTACAAGTTCTATGGAAAAATAGCAAAGTTGTAGGTAATAAAAAGATCTAGAACTTTTGCATTAACACTTTTCTCACATAATCTCAAAATCGTTTTGCCGGAAAGCGAGATAAACCGTGTTTAACCCTTAAAAACTCACCCCTTCCACTCAGCCGACCTCAGCTCGCCCGTAAATTATTCCTTTCATTTTTCTTTTATTCTCTTCCGGTCCCTATGGGTTTCATCTTCCTATAATTTTTTTTTCACTTTTTACCATTTTTATGGCTTCTACCCTGATCTATACTGATAGATGAAGGTAATCAAAAATAATAATGTATTATTGAATACTGTTATTGTTTTTAACACGCTTTTATTAGCTTCACTCGTATGTTTGTTTGTCTGTAGGTAACTCTCTGAAGTTGGCTGCAGAACGCATCTGAACGGATCCTTTGCATGAGAGTAATAAAGATAGAGCTAGTGCGCGAACTACGCATGCATGCGTGTTTTTTTAGTTTTTTTAAACTATTATTATTTACAACTTTTACAATTATTAACATCATATTTATGTCAAAGAATATATAAAAAAAATTTAAAACTTACTTGAATAATTAAAAAATACACGTGATATTTAAAATAAAATTACATTTATGTGTATAGTGTTGTTAGTTATGTTTTATACACACACATGCTTCTTAAATTAACTGTAAATTGAAAAACAATTATTCATTGATTGTAATAAACAAGCGATAATTATTACTTATTATATTATAATGTATAATATTTTAATAATCATATAATAATTATGTGTATATGTAAGTAAATCGTATATATGAATATTGTTAATAATATGTAACTTTAAGATATTAGACTTAAGTAAATATGCGTCAAGACGAACACATAAAAGAAGAAAATGAAAAAAAAAATTAAATAAAATAAATCATTTCCTTGTGACCAATTATTACCATTCTCTGTCGACGCCAACCAATTTTTTTAGCTAAGGATAAGACTGACACCGGCTTCGATAGGTAATTGGTTACACGGAAATTATTTATAGAAGTTTTTAATTTAAAATAATTTTTTACTTTTTAGGTCATTTTTTTGAAGATGGTTCTATTTTTTTTTGAAAAATTTTTATTATTTACTTTTGAGTCTTGTTTACAACAACGAAAAATTTTCATATGGATGCAATTTTTATCTGTTAAAATTATTTTTGACCGTTCTCTCTCTTTAGGCATATCAGATCCTGGTTTCTTTATCATGGTACCACTACTCTTGGGATATCTCATTTTTGACAAAAATAAAGTAACCAAAATCGTTTCATATACGACGAACTTATTCGCGAACACACACTATATATATATATATATATATATATATATATATATATATATATATATATATATATATATATATATATATATATATATATATATATATATATATATATATATATATTATTTAACAAATATTTTCTCAAAAAATAAAAACTTAGAGCTCTTTAATGATAAATTAAAATATCTAGATTGTGATATAAAATGTATTTAAATACAGTACGTAATTTTTGTAATTCTATGAAAACCCTTAAAAATCGACAAAAAATCCAAAAAAATTAGTATTGCTATTTCAAAATTTTCTTATTAAATTAAGGTCTAAGAAAACGAAAAATAAAATTTATTTTATGATTAGATAATTTTCGAGATATCGTTTGAAATTTGTCCGAAATATTGACTTCCAATCCGCTAATAAACATAATTTTGTTGAAATCGAAAAAAACAATTTTTCATAGAACATGGAAAAAAAATTAAATTGCACTCCAAAAGTATCCCCCAATCAAACGCAATGCACAAAATTGAGGTTAACTGCAAAGCATTACTGAATAATGAGATTGCAGGCATCGAATCCAGGCAGCAGCAGTGTGATCGATTATAATTAACGGGCGGTTAAATGATCACACACTGTCATCGCTTAGAAGTAACCAACTTCCCCCAAATCATTAATTTAATTGTATAATGTTATGCCGGATGTAGTTTTAGTAAATAAATATTAAAAATGATGATGTGGGTGGTGGCCGCTGTTATACAGACGTATATGTCGGAAGAACTTAAATTCCATTATATACTATGACGAAACTAACGAGTCTTTGCTTGCGGTCCATTACAGTGTGCTTCAGCTATCGTATATTTTCTTAGAATCATCACATGGATAAGCACGAAGCTACCACCCATATCATAAATTTAACTATATCATGTAGTTTATAAAAGAAATAAAAATTAAAAATAATGATTTGGGTGGCCTTTGTTCTAGACTGAAGAACTTAAACCCCATTATATATTATGATGAACGGCTAACGGGTCTTGACTTGCGGTCCATTACAGCGTGCTTTAGATATCGTATATTTATCTTGGAATCATTTTGTAAGTCATTGAAATATACTGACTTAATTGTTAATAACTTCTTGCCTGCTGCAAGCATTTAGTAGACTTAATTTTATAATAGATGTGTGTTGTTTGTGGTAGAAGTAAGTAGCTGAGAGTTAAATACCCTAAAGTGAAAGGGTTTGATGTGTCGTTCATTGCTTTAAAGCAAGTCAATATAGTAGCAAAACAAATAAAAATTGACCTTAATTTTATAAATAGATACATACACACATACATAGTCTGCGTACCTACTACTATAGTTGCTTTGTGAATGGCCGTGTTGTTCACTTGTGTGTATTTTAATAATAAAACCATTTTAATATTACAACAGCAACAAAAATTATATTTTATAATAACCAATTTTTTTTGTTCCGATTTCCTCATTATATTGTACCATTTTTCTGGTGTAATCTTTTTGTGTTGTATCACTTAAATTGTATTATAACTGTGGCTTAAGATATTACCGTACTAGTGGTATAGGCTTAGAATGTGAGAATTTTGTGAGTTTAATTTAACGTTACTGGTTCTTTTCTTTATAAGGAAATGAAAATCGTAGAAGTATTTGCGATTTAAAAATGACCAGCAAAATTTTGCTATAATTGCGAAGTAATGTTCGGGTCGCTGATCACGAATCCGAGGTTTAAAAGTAACTGAGGATAATTGGAACCCCATTAACCTCTCCTCCCCAGTTAGAAGTGACAAGGTTAAGAAAACTCTTGCAAATCCTCTCTCCGAGGTTTTTGGGGTCGCTGACAACGAATCAGATGCCAAAACCGAGGATTATTTCTACCTCAAAGAAACCACTTTGGACCCCCTTTTAAACCTTGGATTTGTGATCAGTAGTCCCAATAGCTCCCTAGAGATGATGTTCTTGGTAAAATTTTCAATTTAAACCATGTTTTATCTCTGTTTTTTCTTAGGCGTTTTAATGTGGGGTCGAATCAATCTTCAGTTGCTTTTTTACCTCAGATTTGTGATCAGTGACCCTACAAATCCCCGAAAAGTGATTTTCAGGGTAAAATTTTTAATTTTTTAAATTTTCGAATTTCAAACACTGTAACAGGGCTCTAGTTCGTATAATCTAATTCTAATATGATCCTCTGGGGGGTTTTCTTTTCACAGAGTCATGTTTTCAGTTCTTCCTGTGGCAAAATCGAGTGTTAAGATTATCTGAGAACTACCAAGAGAAAAAAACTAAAATCGCTTTTGACAGTTTTTTCAAATTTGTATAAAAATTAATTGTATTAACTTAAATATTATTTAAACAACTGAAACATTATTAATTTTTACATATTTTTTTTTTATTTTCTCAAAATTCTGAATATTTTTCAAAAGAAAGTCACAATTTAATGTTATCATTAAAAATAGAATCTTAATTATGTAATAAATTTTTATTTTTACTTGAGTTACCAACAAACAACGGATAAATTTTGAAAAAAAAAAGTTAAATTATGATTATAAAGAAAACCTGTAATTTGTTAAAAATCCTTGGCAATATGTATATATTTTTTGTGATAAATATAATGTCAAGGTTTCCCATATTACCAAGTGTACATTAAAATGTGTTTCTAGCCCAAGCGTGAAAGCCAAATAATAACTAAATAATTTTTGATAAGGAAAAATTTAATTCTATGAAAACATATGTATTAGCCAATTCTAAAGATATTGAAAAACAGGCGTAGAAAGAATTTCACCATTTTTTTTCCTTTGATAAAGAGCGAAATATAAGCGAAGAATACTAAAATATTTTTCAAAGATTCTTTATGAATGCATTGGCCAAGATTCGTTGTACTTCTTTTTATATATGAGCATCTTTGGAAGTATTCGAAGTCTGAGGTTTAATAGCGATATAAAAAGAGGCAAATAATTAGAGACTCTTTTTCCCTAATCTACTGGTAGTTTTCTTTGTTATTTTAATTGAAAAAGTCAGAATAATTGTTTAAGATTCTTTTACATAATTTCGTCGACATGCAATTTTTGGTGTAAACTTCGCCGCACCTGGAATCATACCTGGGCAACTGAATATGGAGGCGGGATACCGCTGAACCTCTCTGCTCCCTTATAAATCGAATAGTTTATTTATGTTAGATGGTAAGAGTTACGCTAGTTGCAGATATGGTACTGCGATAATCATTTTTAACCCACCATGATAGTAAAGTTACCATCCTGGAGGAACAAGTTATCTCAATAGTAAAAATAACCGCCCAAAATATTAAAAATTAACTTACTATATAATATAAATAGTTATAACTGAATTGGTTTCAAAGAAGTTAATCCTTCTATTGTAGTAAATGTTGTTTTGCTCCGTGCACTAAAATTTATGTTTTAATGTTCCAAAAAATCTTCTATAAATGGATGAGACCATTCTGTATGTGTACAAATTTTAAACTGACTGGATAAACTCTCAAGGTTGTATTCATTTAATATATAAACTTCATCAATTGATTAATTCAATCAATCTTTTGATATTTGAATTAAAGCTACAATTTATTCACGTCAAAAAATTTATAATTCAACTTATTGTTGTTAACAGTTTTATTTTGCAATTAAAATAAATTTTTTTTTCTTTTACTAAATTTACAAAAATTACGTTTTTAGAATTGATTAATTTACACTAAATATATGTTTCTTAATTAATATAAACTTTTATATAGATATTAATTATGCAGTTTGTTTTTGGACAATTTTTTTTTTTATTCGGCGCAATTATAAAAGGAAATTTATTAATTAATTTTTTTTGTTTAATTATCACTTAATGGAGACAAATTTGTGACTGTTTTAATTAATCCAAGCGAAACATGTATTAAAAAATCATTATCAGATTATTATCGGATGTTTCTTGATTAATTCTTAGAATTTATTTGGGATGTTGTTAATTACATATTTACAATGTTTTGTTTTGGTATTTTAGATTAATATGTAAAAATGTTAACAAAAAAATGCTTACAAAAATGCTGGTCTTAAAATGAAATTGGCCTTATGAGAACAAAGTGATGAATTCTGTTCACCCTTTTAGTGATAGAGCCTACGATTTCTGCTCTTTTTTGGATAGAAAAATAAATTTAAAATATTCTTAGGATCTATTTATTGACAATTATCGAAACTTAGGAACTGCTACAGGAGTAAAGGGGAGAAATTACAGTATGAACTTTTGCTCCCCCAAATATTTAAATTTAGGGTTACTTTTTAACTTTTTTTATTCCCGAATTTGGACATATCTGTACGTTTCGAGGTAACTGGAACTCAAATCCAATGTTTTTAGAGAGATGTCTATATGTGTATTTACTTATGTGCATTCGCTGTTTTTCCGCCTCAATTATCTCGAGAACGCAATTCGCAATTCTCATGGCGCAAAGTGAGCCAGAGTTTCGCTTTCACCGATGTCCCAAATACCCAAACATTACAAGTATCTCAACCAAGCAAACCATTCTTTCATCACCTGATAGGACAATAGATAATCAGAAAGTATTCCAGAAAATTTTATCCTTTCAAATTTTATATAAAAATCACAGAAAATAAAATTGCCAATTAACAGAGAATGAAATGTAGGCAATGAGGATTATTTTAGACTAAATATTATCAAGTAAAACATTACCAAGTAATTTTTTATAACTTGCAAATAATGCCTATGTGACCATACTAAAACCTTTATTTTAGACAATTGCATCCATTCTTAATAATTTGAAAACAAAATTTTTAAACTAGTAATTTAAAAAGTAATTTTCTTGAGACAACAGAATGAATTTTGTTAAAACGCAATATTGAATTTGGTTATATTTAACCAGCTGTTAAAATGACAACAACACACAGAAATTATATAGGCGTAACTAATTACAATGTTTGGGTTATCTATCTTTACATTTATATATATATTCTTTATTTTTGATGTCTGCAGTTGTCGCTCGCTGACTCATAAGAACCCCATACATATAATTTGGTATGTAGAACATAACCAACTGATAAGCATAATTTACCATAACTACATGTAATTTGTAACCCTAAACATACACGGGTTGTATTTTATACAATTGTATATAGAAAATTGGTTAATTTTAATAGTATGACTGATATTCAATACCCTAAGCTTAACTTTGAAGTGTATTATATCCAATAAAAATAAATGAATATAACAACTGACAGTGTTAATTGTGTAGATACTCGACATATGAATGAATTTCATTGTATGCTAAATTTGAATAAAAATTGTGAAGAACTCAAATATTTTACGAAAAAATAAGTCAAACAAAAGTTTTTGTGTTTTGCGAACTTTTCTTCTATATTTTATAGTTTAAAAGTTGGGGCAAGGATCCATTGGACCCAATGGACCGATTTTGCTCATTCACGAATTTAAACTCACTTTTTATGTTAAGAATACATCATCTAAATTTCAGCTCGCCATCTCTTTTTATTTTTGAGTTATATTGATGACGACTAGATGGGCGGACAGTCAGAAATGGACTAAATTAGGTGTTTCTATTAACACCAATAACAAAATTTTGATTATACAGTCAATATTTTCTTGCGTTTCAAACTTTTGACTGGATCTAATATACTTTGATATGTTATCTATTTATAAAATCCATATCTGCAATAAAAAAAACCTTTAGTTTCTAGTAAAAAAATGCAGTTTCCATTATGGCTTGCTTAAAGAGTATATGCAGTTGAAAAAAATACAATCTGTATACAAATTATAGAGTGACAAATGATGTTCAAAATAATTGTTTATAAAGTCCTTTGTCCTTTAATTTTTGACAACGTCACAAGTGTTAAACGTAATTATATTATTTTCTTTTTTTTATTGGGAATAACCAAAAAGTATTGTTAAAATTTTGTGTTCTTGCAATTTTAATAAAAATTTATTATGGTAGATGAGAATTTATGTTTATTAATATTGCGTGCTTATGAACAATATATTTTATAATCTGTTGGTAACGTTCCCATAAATAGTTAGTTTGATATAAAAAATTGTAATTATTTATTTTTTGTTAAAAAAAGGTTGGGACAACAGTTCGCATAAGTTAATGTTATTGTCGAGAAATATGAGAATGAATTATGAATGAAATTCTTTCCAATTGTATAAATTTCAAAATTTATTATTTCGTGCAATAATTTTCATTCAATATTTTTTGATACAACAGATCCTTTTTATTTAGAATTTTTCAGTAATTTTAGAATCTATATATTAAAAAAATTTGTATATCCGTGCTTTGCTCTACTCCATCTCATCCAATTTGAGTGATTGATAGTTCAAATGCAAGTACTTGATTCACTAAGTGTTTTTAGACCAAAACCATCTATATTTATAAGAACTTGAGATATTTGGATACAAAACTATCACAACACTTGGAGAAAGAAACGTTCCATAAGAAACGCATATTATATAATTTGGTCTAAGAACACTCAGTGACTCAATACTAATTATTTGAATACACTCAAATTGGATATGTTGAAAATTGTTGAGAGCACAACACACACTTATCACTTGTTTTTTGTGACTTGAATGATTAATGGTATTATAGGTCTGTTTGGAAAATGTCCAGTTGTTTAAAATTTAAGATTCAAATTTAATCAATTAAATTATTATAAACAATTAATGCTCCGGGGTAGCACACAGGTTCACTTAATCTTGATAAAAAAAACCATATATTTTTTATCTGATTTTGATAAACTTTATTTTGTAAATCTAAATGATTATAGTTCATTATTCTCATTATTTTGTACATGACTTCTTCTTCCAGTAGTTTGAGTCAAACAGCTTGTATCCTTGTTCCTAGAAACTATCCAGAAATAAATTGACGAATAAATGAAGTCGTTATATTTATTGAATTCGTATATATTAATGATTTTTGTCGATATTTTCAAGTCTTTGTATTTTTTCAAATTTATCAGTATTCAATTTTTTTTTTAATTTTATCAATATTCAAATCTTTGTTTTATTTTTTTAGAGCATTTTGCATAAAAACACCTCACAATGAAAAAATTCAGTAGATATACAAATAATATATCGCCTGAAATTATATCGAAAAATGGCACTAAAAACAATTTTGGGCAGGCGATAAATTCAAAGCTTGTACTCATTTAATTATCAAATAAATTCAATTATTAATTTAATTTAATTTTTTTATTTATCAAAAGTATTAATTTTGAGTTTTATTGAATCAACAAAATTTTTTTCCCCCAATTTTTGGGATACCAAAAAATACAAAAATTACGTTTTATTGACGATAAGTAATTTTTTTGGAATCTTTTGGAATTCAGACGTTATTTCTAATAACAGAGACAAGGAATTTCTAAATAAAATATTAAATACTTGTAAAATCTAAGAATTCATTAAAGTATGTATAATATTTCCATAAATCAAAAAACGTTTTAATTTATTTTTTTATAAAATTTAAAAATTTAATTAGACTTATTGATAAAATTTGCAAGCTTCGATCTTTTCTCCCTTATAGGCAAATACTTAAAATAAATAAATAGATAAAATTTGCTAATTTTACAAAAATGTATAAAAAATTATGTAATTAATTTTTATTGCATATTTCTAAAAAAGAAATTGTTTATTGCTTTGCAAAATAATCAATTTTTTAGAATATTCTTGACTATGTCTTTTGTGTCACCCGATACAAGCAATCGCGCAGGTGGTCAATTCTATCAATAATTAATTTTAAACATCTGTTCTTTAACTAATAAATTTTCTTATTTAAATTATTTAGGAGAGAAATAAACCTGTCATTCAGTTAATTAAATTCTTGTAATTCATTGGAATTAATTTTGGATCAAACAATTTTTCTTATAATTTTACCTTCTCAGAATCGTTCTTCTTTATGATAGTCAATATCTAATTTCTATTTGCGCCGTAATATAGTAACTATCATTTACAATTAGTGCTATTCTGATTATGCCTTTTTCTGGCTTTTAATTAATACAGCGATTTAAATATTTAAAAATAGTTTTCATAGGCGTATATTATTTTTGTTATGAAATTTACGTTTTAAATGGAGGTTACTTTGAATAGCCCCTTTAATGTTTTAAATTTTCTGCAATCATTTAAACAAAAACAAATTTTCTAAATTTGAAACAATATTTAAAATTTTTTGTTTATAAGGCACAAGTTAATTATCAAAATAAATTTCAAATAAGTTTCTACATTGACCACTGGAATTTGGACCATAAAACTATTTAATAATTTGAAAAAAATAGTATTTTTGATAAAATTATGAAAGTTGTATTGTTTATACACAATAATAATTTATTCATAAATAATTTTGTTTTTAAATTCGTAGAAATAAATAACAACTCCCACTATTACTACTACCTTATTTATATTACAAATATACTAAAATGTTAATATGTGTTGCTGTTTACGTACATTAGACTATTACGTATTACGTACATTAGACTATTAATATCCAATCAAAAAAATTACACATTGTATAAGTATGAATATAATTTAATATTATAAAATTCATTCATTAATTTCTTGGATTTCATTTTTTTTATTTTATTCTCGTCAATCATGAATCTTAAATGATAACATTTTTACAACAATATGGTAGCTTGTTATTTGATTTAAATGAGAAAAACAATTAGTATTTGACCTTAAATTTAAATGAGATCATATAGTCTTGACCTATTGTTAATGCTGTTTTAAATCAATCCAATATATATGTACAAATCGTTTTCTGCATCCGTTGATATACCTAGAGAAAGCAAATGTAAGAATATTCAGAACATATATAATTTATTTTCTTTATAAAATAATTTTTACACTTTATTATTTTCAGCGACGTTTCAAGATTTATTATTTTTTCTTCAGACATTCATAATAAAGTTTGATTTACTTTTTAAATTATTTAAAATTAATATTTTTTGTAACTTCTATGTATACTTATATCATTAGTATAATATAATTTTAAACAATTTACAAAATTAAATCAAATTATATGATGAACATCTGAAGAAAAAATAATAAGAACTCTTAAAATAAAATTATTTGAATTTCAGTTTAAGAGTGTTTGGCAATCTATTAAAAATATATTTAATACCTTTTTTTTTCCAAGAGACGTTTTAAAATTAATAATTTTTTCTTCCCCAAGTTTTTATACCCCAAACACTAAAAATATAGTTTTATTTTATCGATGTTTTTCCTATATCAATAGATGCAAGAAACGATCTGTATACTACTCTTTCTTAAATATACTTCGTACATTCAAGATAGGGAAACAATAAAAATTTATTTATTAAAAGATTTCATAGAATTTCCATTAATTTTCTAAAAATTTTTATTTTATTTATAAATAGGGTTTTTTCTTCATGCTAGACAGAGTTTATTAATTTCAAGTATGAAATTCTGTATAATTTTTTTAGTTGAATTTAATTTTAACAGAAGTGATTTTAATGAAGGTTTCTATGCAAAGGTTGAGGCTATCATTTCTATTTGGCTTTGTGAAACAGAAATTTCCAATGTACGTAATTTTTAATTTTTTTTCTCTCTTTTTTGTTTCAGGTAAATCAGAAGGCATATATTTTTTAACCAGAATTTATAAAATGAGACGAAATTTCAGTAAGTTAATCTATAGAATTAATTAAAATATTTTAATTTTTGCAAAATTATTATTTAAAAAAATTTGTTTTTCGCAATTTTCAAATTTTTTAAAACTAGTATAAAGCAAAATTTTGAGTAAATTGTAAATAATCTTTATCAAATTTCAAGTAAATTGGTTAGTTACAATTCAAAATATTATGTTTTTGAGGTTTTGTGCATTACACTGATAATCTAGTCAAGAACTGCCTCTCAGGTCAAAGTTTTTTCTCTACCTCCGAAAAATATAATTGAGGTTTTATTCGAATTGCACCTAAATTGCACTTGTTGACCAGAGTATGACACAGTGTATTACATCATTTAGTGTAATGCAACTTATGAAACGTGACAAAACTCCATAAATAAATGGAATTTTGAAAATCATTTTAGAGGATATCTTTTTGAAGGTAAACTTTAAAAATGTACATAAAAAAAATGGATTTTTTCAAAATTCCTGGCCAGTCATACACTGTAAATAATGGCATATTTATATATGTATGTTTTAGTTGAAAATAATATTAACACCTAATATTTAATGTGATCGTGTCATAGTACATGGTAGGGCCTAAATCGATTGATGCGCCAGGAACATTTTTAATAAAACATCCTCTACAAAATATAATTATTTGTTCAATTATTTGCATATAAATAATATAGCAAATGTCAAACAATAACTATTTAATAGTTACAACAACAAAAAAAGACATGTAAATGTAGTCTCTGGATTGAAAATTATAAGAATGATCAAAGAAATTGCATAAGTAATTATTTTTAGTTCTAAATTTAAATAATTTAAATTTTGAGAAATTCCCTATGTTAAATCATATATCATCCACAGAGTTATATATTATTTGATTGATAAAGAGGCATCTCATATCCAAGGCAACGAAGGGTAATAATTTGATACACGTTGCTCATAGAATGTTATAATTATTTTCTCGACATCATTAAAATTATATTTATAAAAAAATATTTTTAAATTAACGAATAATTTATAAATAATTTCATCGTAATTAATTAAAATTATTATTAAAAAAAGAACAATTAAACATCTTGTTCGTTGGTTATTCCAATTGCTAAAACATACTTTTATTAAACATCACATGTTCGACATTGTGATTAGAAAAATTATTATCATAAATATACATAAAAATAGGAAAACAATGCTTATTTACACTACACAAATATGTGACACCAAACACTCACATTACATCCATATATAAGATTGAGATACTAAATAATTTTTAGGGATGTGCCAAATTTAGGGTTGGTTCGAGTCCAGACTCAATTCCTGCTTTGGATTCACCTACTCGAATATGAATATACTTTTATTCTGGTATGATGGATTCAATTCCGGTATTCGAGTACGGAAGATTCGATTTTCTACTCGTTGACTAGATTCTGATATGCGAGTCCAACTGACTCAATTTTAGATTGACCTGTTCGATATCTGTTTATTTAAGCAATGAATCGACGCCGAATAAATAGTAATACAAATAGGAATCTGTAATTTTTTTGTTTTGATTTCTTTGTTTTGGTTCAGTAAGCTGTTACTGTGAAGGAATTTAATTGGTTATTAGTACTAGAATACCGTGAAGTGAAGTAATTTTGGTTTCTAGAGATATTACCTTAGTATGTACTATGTTTTTTTTTCTACATGGTGATTGAATTTTACTCTTTTTTATTCTAAAATTAGGACACGAGTTCTAGGGTCGAATTACTAGACTAAAGTTTTTGACTCGAATTTCTAGATTTGAGTTCTGGATTCAAGTCCAGGATTCGAGTCCACATTCTAAAACCAAACAAAGAACACGAGTACTGGATGCGAATCGCAGAATCAAGTCATGATTCGAATACTGTATAAACTGATGCGAATTGACTCGCTGCTCCAAAAGAAATTTCACTAATTATTGTCAAGATTAATCGATAGGACTCCACAGTATAACTGTACATAGAAGTAAAAATAATACAAATATTTTTATTTTTATAAAATAAATAAGATTTTTAATTATTATTAGAAATATTTGCATATCTAAGTTACTATCAATCAGCAATAATTTGATTGCAAAGATACTTTTTTTTTTACATTGCAAGTTTTGTATATAAATGTTAACACGTGTTTTAAGATACTGTATGTGTAGTCAATCATTAGTCATTATACTCACGTAATTAATTATAATTGGGTATTCTCACTAAATTTTTTTATATCATCAATCTAAGCGGCTCACGAATATGGATCTAAAAATTATTTATTAAAAATCTTTAAAAATAAGTAAATTATGGAAGTTAATCCTATAAGTAGACGTTATGAAGTATTCTCTTTGGAGATTACATGAAAAACATAGTTTTCAAGAAAAATATGAAAAATAATCTTCGAAAACTTGCTTGTTTTTGAATTAATTTTGTGTTCATAATATTAAAACTCTGTGACGGTTCTTGAAGGCAAAACATATTTGAACCAAATTTTTACTGTATGTCAACTAATAACTTAATATTTAAGAAGTACAAATGACAACTACCAGTATTAATTGTTAGAAACTCCAGTATCAATATTTGAAATATTTTTAATGATATTCTTAAAAAAACGCCAAATATGCAATCAATACAGTTAAAAATAGATATACAATAATAATATGTTTTGCAAAAATGCGTGCTTATTAGCGAAATATACAGCTGAAATTATCTAAATAGTTTACGAAAAAATGTTTCAAACGAAAGACGTTTGTTTTTAATAACCAAAATTTTTAAAATTCAAAATTGTTTTTGAATCGTTTATGGATGAAAATTTGCGTTCATTAAACTCAATATACCGATTTTGCTCCTACTCGAGCTTCATTTTACGTTTTTGGTCTAGAATACATCCAAATTTCAGCTCGATATCTCTTTTTGTTTTTGAGTTATATTAATGACAGGCGTACATAAGGAAATGGATTAATTAGGTGATTCTATGAATACCTACATTAAAATTTTGTTTGTGGTTTCAATATCTTTTTGCGTTACAAACTTTAGACTAAAATTAATATACTCTGAGCTGACATATTATTTGAGTATAAAAATTGGAAAAAACATGTTTCAGGGGACATACCCTCGAAAATACGATTTATCGTATTTTTGAGATAACGATCTAATGACGTATTTTTAATAAAATGCGTTTTGCTCTGAACGTTTGACTCTAGTTCAGGGGAGTTACATGTATTAAAAAATTGCAAATTGCAAATTTCAAAAAAATACTTTTTATTTGATACTGAATATTCGTAATTTTGTTAATTTTATTTATTCTAAAATAAATTAATGGATTTGACCGTGGTATATTATGCGTATTCTTGATATAATATACCTGACTCATCATTTGAACCTGCACATTTGAATCATCTATAATTGTTTCCCGATATCTAGAATTATATAACAGGTTAATATACCTTTAAATGACTAATATCTTACCTATTTATAACAAAACATCTATATTTATAATATGGTTTTGATCACTGAAACTTGTCCCTGAATAATATCTTCTGAATCATACCCACAAACATGATTCCCAGTAAAACGTAACTTATATAACAAAGAATTAACTTAAGGAGGTTGGTTGAGTACTATCATAGACAAAAGATTTGTAATGATTACATTTTTTGACCATAAATACTAAACTCTTACATTATGATGGTTAATAATAATGTTAAATTTGTACTTTTTATTTAATAATCCAGACAAATGAAATTGGTTGAGTACTACCATAGACAAAACATTTGTAATGACTATACTATTCAATTAATATGTATTGAGTTTTTTATTTACGAATTATTTTCATAAAGCTTCGTCGATTTTTTCAAAGGGGCCTTAAGAAAAAACAAAAATTCTAGAATTATTTTTCACCCCCAATTTCAATATTACTTATTATATTAGGATCATATTGACCCGTAGATTTCAAACATAATATCCATGTAAATATTGAATGTGTAGTTTTTGAGATATTGCCTAAAATCCGATTCAGGGGACAATAATTCGGACAAATTTCCAGCGATATGTCGAAACCTAGTCATCCAATCGGAAAATGATAGTTTGTGGTTTCCTAAACCTTAATTACCTAAGAAAATCGATAAACAGCAATGAATATTTTTTTGGCCATACTGAAGATTTTTCACAGTATCACTTTTAAGTTTGATTCGGCACCAGATCCCAAAAATTGTTTAAATAAAATTTAATTTGTCTATATCCTAAAAAAATTTAAAATTGCAAAAATTTATCTGCTTCAGTTTATTTCATTTTTCAGAGAAAATGCTGGACTATATTTTCTAACAAAAATGGCAATAGATCGTTATTTATAATTTGGTTTTGATCACAACTTGTCCCTGACATATTTTTTGAATCATACCCACAAACACGTCCATATCTAACTACAAATAATATCTAACTTATATAAAGAGTGAATCAACTTAAAATGACTAATCGACAGGTTAATGAAGTTTAGATGCTGGAATTAAAAATTAAAACGAAAGATTCGTTATTAAATAACTTTGATTAGTTGATTGACCGTGAAA